>ML777608.1:222950-234546 GCA_009831015.1 Picea engelmannii | reverse complement strand
TATTTTAATTAATTTATTCCCTTTCTTCACTTTACCCCCTTTAATTTTAAGAAGGCTTTAATTAACACCTAGGAGCGTTTTAGTTTACGCCCTAGTGTTTATTTTTGTAGGATCTTTTCTTAGGGCTTGTCAAAATTTTATCTTAGAGATGTTTTAAATTTAGGTTTAGATTTGAACTGGGCGACAATTAATTAGGGGAGGCGTTGTAAGAATTTATCAAGCGTTAAGGTCTTAGGGTTATCTAGGTTGTCTCATCATCATCACCAATGCGACGTGCCCTTCAGGACGCACTACGTGCTCCAAGGGTGCCACTTGCCTTGTTTGCTTCTATTGCGCGACATGCCCTTCAGGATGCACCACGTGCTCCAAGGGTGCCACTCGCCAACTTGTGTTTCTTTAGCGCGACGTGCCCTTTGGGATGCACCACGTGATCCAAGGGTGCCACTCGCTGACTTGACGGATTGGTAGACATTTATAACCCCTGGAGTCAACACTCCGCTAGGTGAACTTATGGGAGACTAAGGGATCTAAGGAATAAGGCCCCTGCCTTATTGTGCGCCCCTTAGAATCATCGTGAGCAACTGTCACAGTCTGCCCTCACGACATCGTGGATCCTCTCGAACTAGGTAATCGTTAACCTATAGTTCGAGCCACGGCGGGACTACTAGTAGGTTGTGGCAGGGCTGCTGTCCACACCTCTCCTTCAACCTCTCTGGAAATCATGTGTGGCCCCTCTACTCCATATGTGAGTCTGGTCGGCAAGCTATCATCAGCCTGCATCATCAACCATCGTGTCAGAACATGTCAACAACATATCGTAAAATCAATATCATATCATCAAAACAAAGCAATATCACCGTAAATGGATCAACCCAATAGCATACTCCCTGACTCAATCCAGAGTCCAAGGGGGTACCACTGATGCCTCTGCATCCTCTAGGTACGAAACCTTGCACACTCAATGAAACTAATTCAGCAACACCTGTCTACATCAAAGTAGTAAAAATATCCTGTCATCGATATTAACGCATCATAATGAAGGATAAAATTTTTATCATCATAAAAATCTAGATCACTTGCGAGAAAGTGCCCTCAAAAATAAGTTTTGTAAGTGCGCCAGAGCGGGATGTTAAATACACCCCCTCTTGGTCTAAACTCCGTCCTGAAGTTTCTCAGTATAAATGCCGAATAAATGTACCACAATATCATAAGTACCACTGTGTCATAAGTCTATCTATCGAACAAAAATGGAAACTGTTGGCGCATATCATATGCGTCCTCCCAGGTCGCCGAGTGTAGACTAAATCTGTCCCACTGGACCTTGACCTGATCTACCGTTCGACGTCGTAACTGTCGAACGCACTGATATAAAATGCGGACTGGCTCAGCTGTGAGTGCTCCCTCATCCGATACCTACAAGGAACTCATGCCAATCACGTGTGTATGATCACTAATATAATGTCTCAAAACAGATACATGAAAAACATCGTGCATACACCTCAAAGAATGAGGCAAGGCTAGTATATAGGCCACGGGCCCCTTTCTCTGCACAATCTCGAAAGGTGCCACGAACCTAGGAGAGAGTTTATCTCCCTTTCCAAATTTGATCTAACTCTTATGCATTTTAACCCGCAAGAATACTCGATCGTCGACCTCATAACTACGGTCGACTCGGTGCGCATCGGCATAACTCTTATGTCGATCTTGCGCTTCTTTTATCCTTTGTCTTATGGTTTGCATCTGCTCTTCCATTTCTTGGATTGCTTCTAGTCCCACCAGGACCCTATCCTCAAGTCAATCCCAACTCAAGGACGTCCGACATGGTCGCCCATAAAGAAACTCAAAAGGTGCCATCTTAATGGTGCTCTGGTAACTGTTGTTATAAGAGAATTCTACTAGAGGCAAGAATTCCTCCCAACATTTTTGTTGGTCCATCACGTAGATGTGCAACATCTCTTCCAAGGTTTGGTTCGTTCGTTCAGTCTGTCCGTCAGTCTCTGGGTGGTACGCTGTACTAAAGTTAAGTTGAGTTCCCAAGGCCTCTTGGAAACTCGTCCAAAATCGTCCAGTAAATATCGATCCTCGATCAGATATAATCCTTTTAGGCACACCATGCAGCCTCACAATCTCACTAATGAAAACTCTCGCTATGTCCAATGCCTGATACGTCGTACGCATAGGAATAAAGTGAGCACTCTTCATCAGAGTGTTTACTACTACAAAAATCGAGTCATGTCTCCTTTCCGTCAGTGGCAATCCAACAATAAAATCCATCGAAATGACTTCCCATTTCGATTCCGGAATGGCATGTAGTTGAAGTAATCCTGCCGGGTGTCTATGTTCAGCCTTTACCCACTGACACTCGAGACATCTAGCCACAAAGTTGACTATGTCAGCCTTCATTCCTTTATAGAAGAACAAGGGCTTAAGGTTTGCCCTCATCTTCATAACTCCCGGGTGAGCCATGTAAACTGCTCTATGAGCCTCGCTCAGGATCAACATCCTCAACTCGTTGTTTGGCGGTACATAAATCCGACCTCTAAACCTCAATAAACCATCACTATCAAATGAATATCCCTCATATCATGGTACCATCATTGTTTTTTGTCCGATAAAATCCTCGACTTCTTTGTACTAGTCATCGTCACGCTGTAAAGTGAGAATCGTCTCACGTAGATTGGTCTGAAGAGGCAACACCGAAAAGATGCGTGGCCTCTGACTCAAAGCATCCACCACTCGGTTCACTGTTCCCTTTATGTAAGTAATCAGGAATTCGTACTCACTAAGCAATTCCGACCAATGACGTTGTCGCGCATTCAGGTCGCTTTGCGTGAAAATGTGTTGTAGTCCACAATGATCAGTCTTTAATTCAAATTTTCATCCAACAAGGTAGTGTCTCCAAACCTTCAAGGCATATACAATGGCTAATAACTCCAAATCATGCGTTGCGTAGTTCTCCTCATGCCTTCTCAGTTTCCTCGAAATGTAAGCAATCACTCATCCGTCTTGCATCAAGACTCCGCCTAAACCTTCCTTGGATGCGTCAGTGCATACCAAGAATTCTACGTCCATGTTAGGGACCTTTAGTATCAATGCAGTGGTCAACAACTCCTTAAGCCTTAGAAATGCTTCCGCGCATTTCTCAGTCCAAAGAAACTTCTTGTTTTTCTTCTGCAATTCGGTGATCGGGTTTGCTATCTTCGAAAATCCCTCGACAAACCGTCGATAGTATCCTGCTAAACCCATAAAACTATGCACTTATGTGACATTATTCGGTGTAGGCCATTCCATAATAGCCTCAACGTTGGCTAGATCCACGATGATACCTTCGCTGGAGATGACATGCCCTAAGTACTGAATCCTCGATTGATAAAAAGAGCATTTGGACAGCTTCCCATATAATTTGTGTTCTCGTAAACATTGTAGTACCAAGCACAAGTGGTCATCATGCTCCTTCGTCGTCCGAGAGTAGATCAGAATATCGTCAATGAATACTTGGATGAACTTGTCCAAGTACTCGCGGAACACCCCGTTCATCAAACTCATGAATACTCTTGGGACATTTGTCAGTCCAAAAGGTAAAACAATAAATTTGTAATGTCCAAATATCCTCTTAAAGGTGGTCTTAGGGACGTCATCGTCCTTGATCCGTAACTGGTGATACCCTGATCGCAAATCGATCTTGGAGAACATAGTCGCACCCTTCATTTGATCGAACATATCGTCAATTCTTGGTAAGGGATACTGATTCTTGATTGTAGCCTTGTTCAGTTGACGGTAGTCAATGCAAAGCCTCCATGATCCATCCTTCTTCTGAATGAAAATAACCGGTGTACCCCATGGTGACACACTAGGACGTATTAGTCCCAGGTCCAGCAACTCTTTCAGTTGCATTTTTAACTCTTGCAACTCTGGGGTTGAAATCCGATAAGGAGTTCTTGCTATCGGTTTGGTCCCCGGTTTCAGGTCTATAGTAAACTCCAATTCTCTTTTTGGCGGCATCCCAGGAAACTCCTCTGGAAATGCGTTCGCAAACTCCTTCACCACCGGAAGGTGTTCTAGACCTTCTGCTACTCCCTTTTCATTTAGCGCAAGGATCACGTAAAGCTTGTACCCCTTGCACATACTCTTCTGTAACTGTAAGGAAGAGATGAACCTCAGGGATACTCCCTGGTTCTGTCCTACAATCACCCGTCTACGTCCTTCATCATCGACCAAGCTCAACGTCTTCGTCTTACAGTTGAGTATCGCCTCATGCGATTCCAACCAATCCATACCGATCACTATGTCATAAGATCCTAAGATCGTGATGTACAAGTTGACCCTCGTGACAAACTCTCCCAGGTTAAGGGCACAGCCTGTAACCTTTCCTCCAACCTTCTATTTGGCTCCCGAAGCCATCTCCATGAAGCTAAAATTGTCCAGTTTGACTGCCTTTACCTTAATCCTTTTTAGCGCTGCGCCAAAAATGAAACTCTCAGTAGCACCTAGTTCTATCAAAATACTAAGGGTCTGGTCAGCAACAGTACCTGTCGTCTCGAGCACAGTCGACTAGTGCTCTGCCTGGCGGTTATTCACCGTTGCGTGAATCTGATGGGCCTTTCCCATATCTCCCACTGTAGCAGGTTCGGCTGATCCAGACGCTCTGGTCCTCTCCACAGGACAGTCGTGCTAGTAGTGTGGCTCCCCACATGTCCAACACCCCTTCTTCGGCCCAGTACTCCTGGTACCCGAAGTAGAAGATGACTGCCCACTGGCCTGGAACCCTGGTATGTTCTGTTGAATAGGACTAAACTGTTGCTACTGCGGGTGATGCTGCTGCTGTTGTTGTGGTCCTCGATAAGGTGTTCGTTGTTGAGGTGGCGGTCATCGAGGTGTAGTGAACATGGATCCCCTCTGGAAGCTACGATATCCCAGCGTATGCCTCGCTGGTGTCTGGTGCTGCGGCGTTCCAGATGAACCCTGTGCTATAGGTCTTGCTGGAGTCCTGGTCTGACCCCCGCTAATAAGCTCCTCCTCTGCTATGAGGGCCTTTTGGACAGTGTCGTGCAAGGTTTGAGGCATCAGAATCCTAACCTTTGCACGCAGGCTACCATTAAGGCCAAACATGAACCGGTTGACCTTGAGCTTCTCAGTGTTCAAGTGTGGAGCATACCGAGGTAGCTCCACAAAATGTGCCTCGTACTCGGGCACCATACGACCTCCCTGTCGTAATGCATTGAACTCATTGAGCTGGAACTCAATGAATTCCTCTGAAAGATACCTCTCTCGGAACCGTTCCTCGAATAGTTCGCATGACACGTCTTCGACGACCATGTTCAGCTACGGTAGGAGCATCTTCCACCATAGAAGAGTGCTCCCCTTCAGTTGAAAGACCGCCATGCGGACCTTCATGTTGGAGGTATAATCGCGAAGTGCGAAGCACATCTCCATATTCTTCAACCATGCCTCGACGACTGCGTCATCCGGGGCACCAAAGAACTCAGGAAATTTTACCTTCTCAAGTTCACGGTGAATGCTACCTGTAACGGCCAGTGCGCACGGTAGAACCTCAGCAGGTGCCGACGCCTTGGCGTCGTCTCTGTCCAATCTGTTGATCAGCGCCTCGGACATGCGCTGGAAATATCTCATCATCCCCACAACATCAACAACTGCGATTTGCTCCTGTCCAAGGACCTGCTCGCCTCCCTGGGGGTTAGACCCCTCAGGCGTGGATGCGGATGGAGGCGTCACGCCTCCTCCCCTAGCACCCCGTCGTCTGCCTCCACGACGTCCTCTAACCATGGTTACCTACACACGCACAATCAACTCGATCAACAACAGAATAATCAAACATAATCATGTCAATGGAAGCCGTAGCGAATCCCAAGTCGCGGGTCGAACTCGCTCTGATACCATATGTAACGCCCTCCTCGTTACGACAACAACTCTGAAAGCGGGTGCAATTTTTTTTTTTTTTTTTGTTTAAGGTGTGTATGCGTGTGTAGAAGTAACAACACACTTGACTCTACCTCGCCACTCAACAACCAACAAGATGCAACCAAGAAGTTCAACACAAGAAGACTGAAGGCACTCAACGAGTAACTACAACAATATACGACCATAGGCAGACGGTGCACAGTACAAACATTAAGACATACTCGGGTGCACAGTAAGAACACAGAGGGGAGAATCCATGGTGTTAGGGTTACTATTTCTGCACAGGAAAGCAGGGCGTTTAATCTTCTGTCTTCTCGAAAGAAGATTAGACAGGCTCCTGGCCGACTGCTCAGGCAGAAACTAGTAACCCAACCTAGAACAATACGCAAGAAAGACAAACAAAACAGGACGACCTCGACATATTACAGTGAAAAAAAACAATGAACGCCCCTAGACATGAGGCGTACAGCTAGCAGCTGGGAGCAGAAAACGACAACAGGTTTTAAGTACAGTACAGTCACAGATGGAAGAATCCAACAGTAGAGTTTACTATTTCTTCACAAAAAAGCATAGCTTTTAGTCATATGTCTTCTCGAAAGAAGATTAGACAGGATCCTGGCCGACTGCTCAGGCAGAAACTAGTAATCTCTGTCAGGTGTGTCGCAAGAGTGGAAACCCTTCCTTTAATGGTCCCAAGACTCTTGATACGGCACTGGATTCCTTATACAGAAGAATCACACACACATACCTGTCTCTTAAGGCTACCCGGGGGTGACTATATCCCGCCTGACAATCGACCAAGCAACCAACTGAATACTATCAAGTGCAACATAAACAAGAGGGATGGCTACGTCCTTTATGGATGGCGCACGACAAGAAGGACTCCAACAACGAACACCCAAGTTCAACATTGTCTAAATGAGCAACCACCCTAATTGACTAACTCAGAGTAATTTATTGTACGTAAGTCAAGTTATTGCACCATATATATATTATTAACAACAATAAAATTACAATAGCCCTGTCATGAAATATTAACCATCCTTCATTTCTATCACCTATCCGGACCAAGATTCTACATTTACAAAACCTCTTATATGCTACAACCACCAAAATGATAATGACCTTCCAAGATAAAAACATTCAATTAACATGAGGAGCTCACAATGCGATGTCATCAATGGTCATAAGTTCAATAATAATGCATTAAAAATAACATCATAATTATAGGTAATCATCAATTGAAATTAACAAAATACATCATAACTAAAGGTGGCAATCTGTAAAATAATAAAATCTAAAATGATAATGATTAAAATGGGCCATAATTGGAATGACAAACTATCAGTATTACAAATGACGATAATTAAAGCTAGCACTTAATTAAGGATGTCAATAGATAGAATTGGATCATAAGTATAGGTGACATCAATTCGGACATAACGATTTACATCCGAATTAAGAATGACAACTCTATAATAATATAATAAAATTTAAATGACAATAACTAAAATGAGCAATAATTGAAATGACCACTATCAGTATTATGAATGACAATATTTAAAGATAGCAATTAATTAAGGAGGTCAACATGTGGAATGACATCGTAATTATAGGTGACATTAAATTGGAAATAACAGTTTATATCAGAATTAAAAATGGCGAGCTATAATGGCAACTTTTAATATAAATTACAACATTTAATTTTTTGATAATCATTACAGCATTCTATGATTAGTTCCAACATTATTTTTAGAAGGAGACTGGCATTCTATAAGTGCCACTTTTAAATTTCATTATAACATGTAATAATTAATATTAATTACCACCTTCTATAAATAATTATACCATTTAATTATGGAATGAACTCGCATTCTATCATGGCCCCATTAAATTGCATTACAACACTAATATTTAATTTTAAATGCCACATGCTATAATAGATTGCAGTGTTTTAATAGAGAATGAGAACTGACATTCGGTAATGACCATGTTAATCTGCCTTATAGCATTAATAGTAAATACAACAATTCTTAATCGACTACAACATTTTAACTACAGAATGAGAATGGGCATTACAGCAACCCACTTTACGGTAACCAAACGCAACTGTATACAATGCCCAATATAACAGTAACCAAATACACCCCGTAATAGTGGCAAAACGCCCAAATAATAGTATACAAATACGCCCCATACCAGTGGAAAAAACGCCCAATATAGAAATATACAAATACGACCCATAACAGTGGGAAAACACCCCAAACAACAGTATACAAAAACGCCCCATACCAGTGGCAAATCACCCAAAATAATAGTATACAAGTACGCCCCATACCAGTGGAAAAACGCCCAATATAACTGTATACAAATACGCCCAGTAACAGTTGCAAAAACGCCCACTGTATATGATCAACGACCAATGCAAGAATTTGCTCACTGTGGGTGATAAATACGGCCAAATACAAGAATGGCTTACAGTATCTAATGGAAACGCCCATCATGAGAATGCTCAGTGTATATAATAAAATCACCCACCGTATTTAATAAAAACGACCAAGGTAAGAAATTTTCACAGTGTGTGTTAAAAATGCCCAAACACAAGAATTGCCCATGGTATAAAATGAAGACGCCCAACATAAGAATGCTCATTCTGAAGGAGATCGCAAACCCCGCACACAAAGGTAAATGCCATCACATATAATGGAAGCCATTAAAACGTAGACCCTTCGAGCCACATACAGAAAGCAGAATGGCCAACGAAGTCCATGCATGCAGAGAAATTCAATCAAGACACAGAGAAATCACAAAAAAAAATGCAGGAAATTACATTACATAATGCAGAGATTAATGGCCAATGTCGGCGGATAAATCAACAGAGTCAAGTCTACCGGCAAGGGTGATTTCACAGATAATTACAATTTCATCACTCAACAATCATTTAAAAATTTTCAGGAGGTTCCACAAACATTGTAAAAATTTATCCTATGTAAATCGTCCAGGAAAATGACAAATGCAACAACCCTTAAAACATTTTAATGTCGTTTCACTTTTCCAACAATAGTCAGATCTACATCAGTTCTAGTGCCTTCTATTCTACCAAATAAGAGACCATACCTTAGCCTCTTCGCCTGCCTTGAAGGATGAACACGCCTCGATTGTTGTCTCGTGCTCCTTGCCACTCCTTCTCACCGACCATAGCGACCTCACTGGTACCTCCCATCCAATCGCTAGGGGTACTCTGCTTCCCCCTTAGCCCCCCGAGCCGCAAAGGGGCCACACAAGATCCGGAGATAAGACTAGCTTCTCAGCTTGGCTCCAAGGCTGAGCTACCACTCCAATATAGCTGAGATAAAACCAACTCCTCACAAGCAATCTGTCAAGCCACAATCCGACAACGTAACGTTACACTAACCGTTCCCCCCTTTCTTCCCTCTTTTCCCTTTCTTTTATAGAAATTTGAGACCCACCTACTTTCTTAAATCATTATTAATTTAATTTTTAATGACCATCCTCTAAAAATTCTCTGCCGTCCAAGTGTCACTCATCCCCCACGTTTCTCCAAAAAAAAATTTATTTTTAATAATTAAAAGACTCATTTCCCTCACCCCCCTTTAGTCGCTCCTAAAATTACTCCTAGAGTTCCTAGATCCCCTCTCATGCTTTTAATAACATTCCTAAAATGATGTTGCGAGAATTTAGTTCATTTTAGTAACTCCTTAATTGTTGATTCCTTTTTTCTTTTTACCCTATGTCCCCCACCTTCCATTTTTAAGTTTCCTTTATTACAAGTTTCCTTAATTTTATTATTTAGTTCTCTCTTTTTTTTCTTTTTTTTTTAAACCCAAAAGATAAATGCGCTTATTAATCCTTTCTATATTTTTAAATTCATTACTTTTATACTCTCACATGGTTTTTTTTAAACTTTATATTCCTTTTTACCATAACACCACGTATTTTAATTAATTTATTCCCTTTCTTCACTTTACCCCCTTTAATTTTAAGAAGGCTTTAATTAACACCTAGGAGGGTTTTATTTTCCGCCCTAGTGTTTATTTTTGTAGGATCTTTTCTTAGGGCTTGTCAAAATTTTATCTTAGAGATGTTTTAAATTTAGGTTTAGATTTGAACTGGGCGACAATTAATTAGGGGAGGTGTTGTAATAATTTATTAGGCGTTAAGGTCGTAGGGTCATCTAGGTTGTCTCATCATCATCACCAATGCGACGCGCCCTTCAGGATGCACTATGTGCTCCAAAGGTGTCGCTCGCCTTGTTTTCTTCTATTGCGCGACGTGCCCTTCAGAATGCACCACGTGCTCCAAGGGTGCCACTCACCAACTTGTGTTTCTTTATCGCTACGTGCCCTTCAGGATGCACCACGTGCTCCAAGGGTGCCACTCACCAACTTGACAGATTGGTAGACATCTATAACCCCTGGAGTCAACACTCTCCCAGGTGAACTTGTGGGAGACTAAGGGCTCTAAGGAATAAGGCCCCCTCCTTATTGCGTGCCCCTTAGAATCATCGTGAGCGACTGTCGCAGTCTTCCCTCACAGCATCGTGGATCCTCTCGAACTAGGTAATCGTTAACCTACAGTTCGAGCCATGGCGAGAGTGCTAGTAGGCTGTGGCAGGGCTGCTGTCCACACCTCTCCCTCAACCTCTCTGGAAATCATGTGTGGCCCCTCTACTTTATATGTGAGTCTGGTCAGCAAGCTATCGTCAACTTGCATCATCAACCATCGTGTCAGAACATATCAACAACATATTGTAAAATCAATATCATATCATCAAAACAAAGAAATATCACCGTAAATGGATCGACCCAATAGCACACTCCCTGACTCAATTCGGAGTCCAAGGGGGTACCACCGATGCCTTTGCATCCTCCAGGTCCGAAACCCTGCACTCTTAATGAAACTGAGTCAGCAGCACCTGTCTACATCAAAGTAGTAAAAACATCATGTCATCTATCTTAACGCATCATAATGAAGGATAAAAGTTTTATCATCATAAAAATATAGATCACTTGCGCGCAAGTGTCCTCAAAAATAAGTTTTGTAAGTGCGCCAGAGCGGGATGTTACATAAATGGTTTCATTTTTGTTGCAGTATGAAAGGAAGTGTTATACCACCCTTCTGCCAAGGGTAACCATTTGAACCATTGTGTTTGTTTATCAGAGACAAATCAACAAAGGTATCCTTACAGACATGTGTTCACTATCTCGGTTTATCCATCAGATTGAGCCATCGGATGAGCTATGAGCCAATTGAGTACCCAAATAAGAAAATAATTTTGTCCAAAAATGTCGAGTGAAGATGGGATCTCTGTCACTTACAATAATCTTTGGGCTGCCATGTAGCTTTTGAACTGTGTCCATGAATGCAATGGAAACTATACTAGTTTTGAAGGGATGAGAGAGTGCACAGAAGTGTGCGTACTTGGTCAGTCTATCAACAATCACCATGATGACACTCTTTCCTTCAAAATTTGGTAACCCTATGATGAAATCCATTGAAACCTCCTCCCATCACTGACTTGGGATGGATAATGGTTGTAAAAGACCTGGGTTCTTAATTGTTTCCACCTTATTTTGTTGGCAAACCAAACATTCTGCCACAAACCTTTGAACATCAGTTTTAAGGCCATCCCAAAAAAAATCCTTCTTGACTCTAT
>ML777608.1:207302-219806 GCA_009831015.1 Picea engelmannii | reverse complement strand
CTGACATAAATAAAATAACATTACTAATCTAATATGCCCCAATTAAGGGTTAATGAGCAAGCCGACATAAATAAAATAACATTACTAATCTAATATGCCCCAATTAAGGGTTAATGAGCCAATATTAGGGCTTAACAGAAAGATTTATCATCCACATGATTATCAACTTCAGATTCGGCCTCTTTTACTTTAGAAACTGTTATAAAATCTATGAGAGTGGGACAATTGTCATATTTTAAAGTAAAGGTTCCTTGTTCAATAGGAGGAGACATTATTTGCGAAGAATGATTAGATGTGACAATTGCATTATGTGGCTCATGATTTGCCAAAATGAAAGAAGTCGACAAAAATTGTGGTGCTTCAAAATCTTCAAGATCAACATGAAAATTTGAACCATCTTGAGATTGAGTGTTAGTGCTCAATTCAGATTGGTTAAAAATTAATTGATCTTGCTTGTCTAAGAGAGAAATGAGATATTCAAAAACATTCATTAATAAGTGGCATTTCTTTCAAAGGGAATCTAATACCAACATGAATGAACCTAATTGCAAAATCATTGAATGATTCACCATTTTCTTTGCTTAAACAACTTAATTCTTCACATAATTCATTATAATAATAGTTGCTAAAATATGATAAAAACTCAAATACAAACTCAGACAAAGAATGAATAGAATTAGCCTAAAAAGATTCAAACCAAACCTTAACCCGACCTTAGAAAGTGAGAGCAAACAATCTGCATGTAACATTAGAATCGGTGATCTTATGTCTTAAATATTTATAAAACAAATTAGAAATATGGTCTACTGCAGATGTGTTCCCTTCATTATCAAAGGTGAGGTCTGAAAAGAGATCAATTGTCTTGTTGGAAATAACTGGTAGTGAGACATTAAAAGCATGTTCCAACACAGTGATTTAGGGAGCCATGGAAAATTAATTAAATTCAAAACAAAGACTCTTGTAAGGCCATCTTGTCAGTAGGGCCCTCCTTCTAGCACCATTTTTTGACGGGCGAAATTGACTGTCCATCAACTGGAAGAGCAAGTCCGGTCCGAGGTTGTCTAAATAACCCAAGTCGTTTGGTATAACTCGTTCTGACGGGCTTAATGGCTCCATTGGCCAATCTAAAAGTCATAGAAGAAACAAATAAAATAAATAAAAGAGATGAAATAACTAACTAATTACTAAACACACTATATATGTGTACATATGTTCAAATGTAACTATAGTAGTTGTATTTAAGCAGAAGATATATAAGTCACATTTATTTACATGATTTACAAGATGCAAGTTTTAATCGAAACTTATGAAAACCAATGGAAAAATGATTCCTTCTAGGAAGCAGATAAAGAAAACACATAAAAATATTTTTTGTTTTTCTTTTATAAATTTAAAGAATTTTGCAAAAACGGTTAATGAAACATGAACATGTGGATAGTCAAAGTTGAACCATACATTCAGAAACAACTTAACTAAATAACACAGATAATAACCTGTCGCTAATCAATGAAACTGGTATTTATCTTTCTGTGTTGTATGAGATCCTGCCTGTAGTGTGGTTAAGGGAAACCTATAACAGAACAATACTAGAACTTCCAAAATACATTCAGAGAAGTATTTGAGATTGGAGTAAATTAATAACAACAGGAAGACAACTAATTAAAAATCATGTGATCTTAAGATAATCAATATTTAAGAGCGAAGGAAAACTCAATTCTGGGTATTGATATTATCCATCATTTAAAATTATAAATAAATTCCATAATAATCAAATGATCGATTGATTACATATAAAAAAAATGGAATAAGAAATTATGGGCAACATATAACATTTAACAGTATGAAAACATGAGATGATGACAAGCTAAAGCTAAAATCAACCATAATAACATTTTCATAATACAAAAATAATTAAAAAATTAAATGTAATAAGTATCACACAGGTCTAAAGCCAAAGGTGAATTACTTTCCCATATTCTTTTTCAAAATCACATGCCCATATTGTAGTCCTGGAAGAATTGTTTTGGATAATAAACTCTTAAAGATTGAAAAAATTAATATATAAATAACAATAATTAACCATGTATTGATAGAAAAGACTAAAGCTATTTAAATCAATGCATAATCAATTATTGAAAGAATATAAATATATTATATTAAAATAAAACCATTTTACTGACAAGACAAAAGCCATTAAGCAACTTGGAATTCCATATTCTTCTTTAAAAATAGTCGTCCATCCTCCCAAAGCTTCCAGCCATCCATTACTCCATTTGAAAAGAAATAAAAAGTTTACAAAATCAATAATATACAAAAGAGAAAGGATTAAAATCCTCCTCTCCAATTATTTTATCCTCTTGGCTCTCATCTTTCTCATATATTTATAAAATGAATGAACAGTCTCGGTGTCACTTTTAATTTTCGCCACCTGAAATTTTTCTCTAAAAGAGACCCAAATATCTCTCAAATCGTGCATTTGTTTGGGAAAATATCTCTACTGAAGGTAAATGGGTCCATTTTGGTTCTGGGTTTTCAACCATTTTTCCAAATTCCTCACGGTTTGGCTGCAATCAGTCTTGCAAAATCGTGTGTCTGATCTTGATGCCTTTCCAAATTTTATCTGTTCTTGCTCATAAAAATTTTTGTCGAAATACAAAATTATTTTTGGATCAATCATATTGAATGTATTTGGATAATAAAATAAAGCCATGATCAGATACGTATCAAATATTTGATAATTGAAACCTGTGAAACAAAAAGAAACATAAATTAATAACCTAAAAATTGTGAATAAAACAAAATCTAGAAAAATAAAAAAATGAATTTAAACTAACTATAACTTATAAACAAACATTATTTATATTTTCCTTTCAAATATGATCTTAATTCTATAATCTTCAAGTTAATGGAGAAGAGAATAAAATCAAACAAATCATAGATAATTCTTTTTTATTTTTTATTATTATTATGAGATGCAAAATGAAAAAAGAATTTAATTAATTAATATCACCAAATGATTTCATGAAAATGCGAAACCAACCAAGATATTATTTGATGAAGTATTGAACACATTATTCAAAATAGTCAAACTTGCTAATGAACTAAATAATAAACACATAATCATAATTTAAACAAAAGTAAACATTTGATAAAATAATTAACGTTTTTGTTTAAATTGAGATTTTTATGCTCATTTTTAATTTTTGACATATACTCTTGTAATAAATGACTCATACTAAAGTGAATGTCTTAATTTTGTCTCAAAGGAAGCCAGGGAATGGAACTATTTGAAAAGTTTGATTCTGTAGCTCATTATAATTATCAAGATTTTAATAGGGGCCCTTTAAATTTTATAAAAATATAAGGGGAGTTGTTGGGGCCAAAAAAATGACAACTTACTCGGTGAAGCAGTTATCTTGGATCTGGTAATATTTCATCTTAGGAAGAAAATAATAAAACTTGAAAAGAGATTTAAGCTGCTTGGAATAAATTCACTGTGAGACCATATAGTATTAGGATAAGCTCAATGTTATAACCAGACAACAGAATTTTCTTTGCAAAATATTATGAAATGAAATAATATCTTAATCAAAGAGTCACGATGTTTATAAAAGAACTTCAATACCGTTGAGAGAGCCACTGTTGCTAGCAGGTGTCCATAGCCTCGACAGGGATGTCATTTAACTCACTCAAATGCTTTAATCCCATTCAATAGTTGTATCCACATGATGTATACTTCCATAAAAGCTAATTTAAAAATATATACCTACTACCTCTCTATCTGACATTGCTTCGTTGCCAGCAGGCCTGTTCTGTACCCTGACGACGTTGTCTTCGTATAATGTGTTCATTTACCCACTGCCAGCGAGCATGTTCAGTACCCTAATAGGTTTACACACACTTCCCACACATAAGTGATTTCAACTCTCTTATGCCACTTTTAAATAATAATACAATCATAGATTTCTTGATGACAAAGAGAGCGGGGTGATACTGGAGGGTAATTGCAATACAGGTGAATAGTTTATCATGTTGTTTATTTGCTTTCAAAACTTGAAGTTTTATCATGGTTTAAAGATTTTAGATTTCCTTTAAGAAATAATCTAGAGAATGGGGAAGCACTTAAAACTGATTCCTTAAGAATATGGATGGCGTAAAAAGTTTAAAGATCATTGTAATTCTCAAAGATTTAAACCATATCTCTAATGTAATATTCTGACAAAGACAATTTGAGGACAAAATGAAAGTGACAATTGACTTAAAAATCAATTGTCTAAGCTATATCTTAATATGAGGACATCTTTGAACTATTTCAATTTGCTTGAAAAATACAAGTCTTAAAATAAATGCTTCCTTCAACAATAGTTCTTTGATCAGAAATATATTGATTCAAAAAGAAAGATAAGAAGAAAAATCATTCAAAATAATCAAAGAAAACAAAAACACACAACAAACCAAATCAAATTTTATTAATGAGATTCAAAATCAGAAGTACAAAAAATCAAAATAGCAAAAGAAAACTTTTTAGGAAATGATTTTGGCCAAAGATAAACTTGACTTTTTGTATCCACTATCATCTCACTATTAAATAAAGGAAGAATTAAATCATATAAAATATCATGTGCAAGCAAGTTCTTTTCTTAAGATAGTGGTGCATAAGATGTTACTTTGACCAAGCATTATTATTAAAAATAAAAGAGACTAAAAATAGAAAAATCCTCATTGAGATGAGTGAAGTCCTACTCATGGCACCTTGGGTCAGATTTGAATTGATAGTTTAAATTTACTTATCTCTTTACTTTCCATTTAAAATTTTCTTGATAATACTGCGTTTTTGAAAAGAAATATTCAACGAAAAGCAAAGAGAATAAGAGTTAAAGTGGACTTCCCTGACAACATTCATATTATGGTTCTCTTGGTGTGCCCACTTGTGTTCATAACTGCATTATTACAAAGAGAAAAAATGAGAAATAAAACTAAAAGAAAACCTACTCCTAAACCTACTCTAACTACTAAACAAATAAAAAATACTAAGTGAAGTCATGTTTCCAATGTAGCCATCGGAGCATCTTCAAACCTACAATGGAAACAAGATAAAATATTAGTAACAAGAATGGTAGTATATCAAAAAATAAAAAAAAATACATCATACTTACCATTATCATCATCATTTAAAAACAAGGCAATCATAATCTTACCATTCCCTTGAAAATGCTTTTTGTATGAATAGAAGGTTGATTAATAGTCTGCCTAATGATTTTGTCTCCCACTGATTGATCATGGATCTGTTCAACTAAATTAGAGGAAGATTTATTATCCACGTGATTATCAACTTCACATTCAGCCTCTTTTACTTTAGAAACTGTTATAAAATCTATGAGAGTGGGACAACTATCATCTTTTAAAGTAAAGGTTCCTTGTTCAACAGAAGGAGACATTGTTTGCAAAGAATGATTAGATGTGGCAATTTCATTATGTGGCTCATGATTTGCCAAAATGAAAGAAGTCAACAAAAATTGCAGTGCTTCAAAATCTTCAAGATCAACATGAAAATTTGAACCATCTTGAGATTGAGTGTTAGTGCTCAATTCAGATTGGTTAAAAATTAATTGATCTTACTTGTCTGAGAGAGAAACGAGATATTCAAAACATTCATTAATAAGTGGAATTTCTTTCAAAGGGAATCTAATACCAACATTAATGAACCTAATTGCAAAATCATTGAATTATTCACTATTTTCTTTCCTTAAGCAACTTAATTCTTCACATAATTCATCATAATCATAGTTGCTAAAATCTGATAAAAACTCAAATACAAAATTAGACAAAGAATGAATAGAATTAGCCCGAAAAGATTCAAACCAAACGTTAGCCCGACCTCAAAAATTGAGAGCGAACAATATGCATGTAACATTAGAGTCGGTGATCTTATGTCTTAAACATTTATAAAAAAAAATTAGAAATATGGTCTACTGCAGATGTGTTCCCTTCACCATCAAAGGTGAGGTCTGAAAAGAGATCAAGTGTCTTTTTGGAAATAACTGGTAGTGAGACATTAAAAACATGTTCCAACACAGTGATTTGAGGAGCCATGGAAAATTAATTAAATTCAAAACAAAGACTCCTGTAAGGCCAGCTTGTGAGTCAGGCCCTCCTTCTAGCGCCATTTGTTGACGAGTGAAATTGATTGTCCGTCAACTGGAAGAGCGAGTCCGGTCTGGGGTTGTCTAAATAACCCAAGCCGTTTGGTATAACTCGTTTTGACGGGTTTAATGGTTCCGTTGGCCAATCTAAAAGTCCTAGAAGAAGCAAATAAAATAAATAAAAGAGATGAAATAACTAACTAATTACTAAACACACTATATATATGTAAATATGTTCAAATGTAACTATAGTAGTTGTATTTATGCAGAATATATATATAAGTCTCGTTTATTTACATGATTTACAAGATGCAAGTTTTAATCAAAACTTATGAAAATCAATGGAAAAATGATTGCTTCTAGGAAGCAAGTAAAGAAAACACATAAAAATATTTTTTGTTTTTCTTTTATAAATTTAAAGAATCTTGAAAAAAAGGTTAATGAAACATGAACATGTGGATAGTCAAAGATGAACCATACATTCATAAACAACTTAACTAAATAACACACATAATAACCTGTCGCTAATCAACAAAACTGGTATTTATCTTTCTGTGTTGTATGAGATCATGCTTGTACTATTGTTAAGGGAAGCCTATAACAGAACAATACTAGCACTTCGAGAATACATTCAAAGAAGTATTTGACATTGGAGTAAATTAATAACAACAAGAAGACAACTAATTAAAAATCGTGTGATCTTAAGATAATCAATATTTAAGAATGAAAGAAAACTCAATTATGGGTATTGATATTATCCATCATTTAACATTATAAATAAATTCCATAATAATCAAATGATCAATTGATCACACATAAAAAAAATGGAATAAGAAATTATGGGCATCATATAACATTTAACAGTATGAAAACATCATATGATGACAAGATAAAGATAAAATCAACCATAACAACATTTTCATAATACCCCCGGATGGGGTGACACATGGTAGCTCCTCGACACTTGGCTCAGCACTAAGCCATAGCATAAATGTTGATGGTCGCCACCCTCCCACCCCGCATTTACGATGGTAGACGACCATAACAACTGATATATGGTGGAGGTACACCTCCCTCGCATGAACACTCTCGCTCACAACGCACTCAGCATGCAAGGATTTATGGATAGCGAGGTGAATCCGTCCTTTGGCAATTTGTTTTTTCGAGTGCTTAGACAAAATTGGCCTGCTCTCGCTTCAGATCTCTCCTTCATCTGGGAGCTCTGGTGCATCTCTGTTTCCTTCTCACCCCGGTTTACTCTCATCTCGTTGCATCCTCACTGTATTTTTATATATTCCTTGGCAATTATGACCAGGAAGTGGGGTAGGCCTCGTCGTGTCTCGGCCTGGTACACCCACAAAGCGCAGCGGAAAAGGAAGCAGAAGTTGGAGCGTGCTCTGTCGTTGGTGACCTCCATCCTCCAAAATAAGGCTCGAGCTGACCAATTGGATCTGCATGCCATCATTGTGAAGACTGGGGTCGATTGTAGCAGTGAAACCACGACAATTAAGTCTGAAAACAAGTTGGAGGATGGTGCTTCAGATGCATTCCCCACCTATTACATGGAAAAAATATCATTCATGGAAGATTTTATGACCACCTCGAAACCCCGAGCCATGAAGGCACACCACCAGGACGGAAGAGGACCTAAATTTGAACTGGCAGAGGACATCCCTGGGTGCATTTTCGAGGAAATTTCATGGCCAGGTGACTATAGCCCCACTAGCCATGCTATGCAGGCAACGTTCGAGGAAGATACTCAGGATAAAGTTGGAGACGAAGAGAACGTGAACGAGAACAACCCAGCGAGGAAGGAGGAAGCAGCCAGTGCAGAACTGATGGAGATCGAAGCCGGAGATGGAGCGACCGTGGAAATGAGGGACTTAATCCTCGATGATGCGAGTAATCTCTTCCATGGTACTTTCCTCCGTGCAGATCATATGGCTCTGGTGTTGAAGCTTCGAGGCCACATGGAATACCTAGAGCACAGAACCCTTGTCATGGGCCAACGTCTGGACCTACTCTTTGATGCGTACTCCAATTCTCCAGCAAAGAGGAAGTGCCCTCTCTGTGCGCAGGCATTCGCCATCCTAGCTGGGTCCACGTGGCAGACAAGCAAGGGTGACGGGTCACCAGGAATCTAGGTCTTCTATGCTATTTTGTTTCTTTGTTTTATCTAGCTATTGTTACATATTCACTTGGACTATAGCCATCTGTCCTAGTTTCCTCCGGGCAGGACAGAGGGCAAAACAGTTCTCCAAACCATGCTAGTTTTCGGTAAAACGACAACATTTTTGGTGGCTTAGACCTATATCTTTGTAAATTTTGTCAAGGTTTCTTCGATAACTTAATATAGCAAGTTCCACCTTTTTCATTTAAAAAAAAACATTTTCATAATACAAAAATAATTAAAGAATTAAATGGAATAAGTATCACACAGGCCTAAAGCCAAAGGTGAATTACTTTCCCATATTCTTTCTCAAAATCACATGCCCATATTGTAGTCCTGGAAGAATTGTTTTGGATAATAAACTCTTAAAGATTGGAAAAATTAATATATAAATAATAATAATTAACCATGTATTGATAAAAAAGACTAAAGCTATTTAAATCAATGCATAATCAATTATTGAAAGAATATGGAGATATTATATGAAAATAAAACCATTTTACTTACAGGACAAAAGCCATCAAGCAACTTGGAATTCCATATTCTTCTTTAAAAATAGTCGTCCATCCTCCCAAAGCTTACAACCATCCATTACTCCATTTGAAAAGAAATAAAAAGTTTACAAAATAAATAATATACAAAAGAGAAAGGATTAAAATCCTCCTCTCCAATTCTTGGATCCTCTTGGCTCTGATCTTTCTCGTATATTTATAAAATGAGTGAACAGTCTGTGCGTCACTTTTAATTTCCACCACCTCAAATTTGCCTCTAAAAGAGACCCAAATAACTCTAAAATAGTGCATTTGTTTGGGAAAATATTTACATGGAAGGTAAATGGGTCCATTTTGGTTCTGGGTTTTCAACCGTTTCTCCAAATTTCTCACGGTTTGGCTGCAATCAGTCCTGCAACATCATGTGTCTGATCTTGATGCCTTTCCAAATTTTATCTGTTCTTGCTCATAAAATTATTTGTAGAAATCCAAAATTATTTTTGGATCAATCATCTTGAACTTATTTGGATAATAAAATCAAGCCATGATCATATCCGTATCAAATATTTAATAATAGAAACCTGTGAAACAAAAAGAAACCTAAATTAATAACCTAAAAATTGTGAATAAAACAAAATCTAGAAAAATAAAAAAATGAATTTAAACTAACTATAACTTATAAAAAAACATTATTTATATTTTCCTTTCAAATATGATCTTAATTCTAGAAGCTTCAAGTTAATGGAGAAGAGAATAAAATCAAACAAATCATAGATAATTCTTTTATTATTATTATTATTATTATTATTATTATGAGATGCAAAATGAAAAAAGAATTTAATTAATTAATATCACCAAATGATTTCATGAAAATGAGAAACCAACCAAGATATTATTTGATGAAGTATTGACCACATTATTCAAAATAGTTAAACTTGCTAATGAGCAAAAGAATAAACACATAATCATAATTTAAAGAAAAGTAAACATTTGATAAAAAAATTAACGTTTTTGTTTAAATTGAGATTTTTATGCTGGTTTTTAACTTTTGACATATACTCTTGTAATAAATGACTCATACTAAAGTGAATGTCTTAAGTTTGTCTCAAAGCAAGCCAAGAAATAGAACTATTTGAAAAGGTTGATTCTGTAGCTCATTATAATTATCAAGATTTTAATAGGGGCCCTTTAAATTTTATAAAAATATAAGGGGAGTTGTTGGGGCCCAATAAATGGCAACTTACTGGGTGAAGCAATTATCTCTGATCTGGTAATATTTCATCTTAGGAAGAAAATAATAAAACTTGAAAAGGGATTTAAGCTCCCTGGAATAAATTCACTTTGAAACCATATAGTATTAGGATAAGCTCAATGTTATAACCAGACAATAGAATTTTCTTTGCAGAAGATTATGACCTGAAATAATGTCTTAATCAAAGAGTCACGATGTTTATAAAACAACTTCAATACTGTTTACAGAGCCACTTCTACCAGCAGGCGTCCATAGCCTCGACAGGGATGTCATTTAACCCACTCAAATGCTTTAATCCCATTCAATAGTTGTATCCACCTGATGTATAATTCCATAAAGACTAATTTAAAAATATATACCTACTACCTCTCTACCTCACATTGCTTCGTTGCCAGCAGGCTTGTTCAATACCCTCACGAAGTTGTCTTGGTATCATGTGTGCATTTACCCACTGCCAGCGAGCCTATTCAGTACTCTGACGGGTTTACACACACTTCCCACACATAAGTGCTTTCAACTCTCTTATGCCTCTTTTAAATAATAATACAATCATAGATTTCTTGATGACAAAGAGAGTGGTGTGATACTGGAGGGTAATTGCAATACAGGTGAATAGTTTATCATGTTGTTTATTTTCTTTCAAAACTGGAAGTTTTATCATGGTTTAAAGATTTTAGATTTTCTTTAAGAAATCATCTAGAGAATGGGGAAGCACTTAAAAGTGATTCCTTAAGAATATGGACGGCGTAAAAAGTTTAAAGATCATCGTAATTCTCAAAGATTTAAACCATATCTCTGGTGTAATATTGTGACAAAGACAATTTGAGGACAAAATGAAAGTGACAATTGACTTAAAAATCAATTGTCTGAGCTATATCTTAATATTAGGACCTCTTTGAACTATTTCAATTTGTTTGAAAAATACAAGTCTTAAAATAAATCCTTCCTTCGACAATAGTTCTTTGATCAGAAATATATTGATTCAAAAAGAAAGATAAGAAGAAAACTCATTCAAAATAATCAAAGAAAACAAAAACACACAACAAACGAAATCAAATTTTATTAATGGGATTAAAAATCAAAAGTACAAAAAATCAAAATAGCAAAAGAAAACATTTTAGGAAATGATTTTTTCCAAAGATAAACTTGAGTTTTCGTATCCACTATCATCTCACTGTAAAATAAAGGAAGAACTAAATCATATAAAATATCATGTGCAAGCAAGTTCTTTTCTTAAGATAGTGATGCATAAGATGTTACTTTGACAAAGCATTATTATTAAAAATAAAAGAGACTAAAAATAGAAAAATCCTCATTGATATGAGTGCAGTCCTACTCGTGGCACCTTGGGTCAGGGTTGAATTGATAGTTTAAATTTACTTATCTCTTTACTTTCCATTTAAAATTTTCATGATAATACTGCGGTTTTGAAAAGAATTATTCAACGAAAAGCAAGGAGAATAAGATTTAAAGTGGACTTCCCTGACAACATTCATATTATGGTTCTCTTGGTGTGCCTGCCTGTGTTCATAACTGCATTATTACAAAGAGAAAAACTGACAAAGAAAACTAAAAGAAAAACTACTCCTAAACCTACTCTAACTACTAAACAAATAAAAAATACTAAGTGAAGTCATGTTTCCAATGTAGCCATCGGAGCATCTTCAATACTGCAATGGAAACAAGATAAAATATTAGTAACAAGAATGGTAGAATATCAAAAAATAAGAAAAATATATCATACTTACCATTATCATCATCATTTAAAAACAATGCAAGCATGATCTTACCATTCCCTTGAAAATTCTTTTTGTATGAATCCTCCAGCCATTCTGTAATACTATCATGATACAAGCAATTGCTGACATGGGATGGTTTGAAAGAATTCACATGTGAGAAATATTTCTGATGAGAATAAAATATTAGATTATCAAGGAAAAAATATTTTAAAAAGGTCGGACCAAGATGGAAAGAACTTATCATGTTTCTCGATCGGAAAGTAAGTGTTTCATTCTCTTGAAACTTTGCATTGAGCTTAAATATTTCAAGGTTAACTATTTGAGGTGAACTAGATGGAATGACCGATAAAACATCATTAGTAGTAATATTTGGCCGATTATACTTTTCAACCTCAAATAATTGATCATGGAAAAATCTAGATTCTTCTTTAATCACAAATTGAGATGAATCAATGGAAGATGCAATTTGATACTCTTTCAAATCGTTCCTTGATTTACCCATGGATAATTGGTGAGAATAAGAATTGATATGTTCATGGGTAGAATTATTTTTCTCTTTATCTTCTATTTTTTTTTTTTTGTAAATAAAAAAGCAGGACCTGTTATATTACTGTAGCAAAAATGTACAAAATGGAAAGCTGCTTGGGATGCCAGTTGTCCCGCCTACATAGGAAACCGGGACAACTGGGCATCCCCTGCCAAATGTCAC
>ML777608.1:184326-206578 GCA_009831015.1 Picea engelmannii | reverse complement strand
ACGCAGTCGAGGCATAGAGGTCCAACGGAAGTGCCACCCCTGAGTGCTGTCGCCTGCTTCTTCCGGAATTGCCACCACCTTCGAGTGCTCAGAGAGGCGGTAGCGATGGTGCTGGTCGACGAGAGCGGGAGCTAGCCAAATAGAAATGAGAAAGAGCATGAGCCGAGCCCTCAAATATCGCATGAGCCGAGCCTTCATGGCGATAATGGCCAGATTAATTATGCTGTCCAGACTGGTACTCGTCCCGCGAGCGAGAGGGCTCGTCGGGTTAATGCAGACGAAGAAATTCATGGTGGAATGAATGTGGAGGGGACGCCGGCCTGTGGTGCTATTAATGGGGAGGTCCCGGCTGGCTCCCGCGTGTCTCTCCTGCCCTACGTGTCACCCCATCCGGGGCCTCTTCTATTCGTTAATCTCTTTGTGCCTGATTATATAATGTTGAATTCTCTCCAAGGGAATATGGAACATGCAATTGCACAACATTAGGATAAACAATATCGGGGTACAAGTAATAATATGTAGAAGAACCGAGGAGACAAAATGCATCTCTTGAAATAATAGGTATATATGTTTCGAAATATGGTTTTGTTCCCTCTCCTTGTATAAACCGATCAACCTCTATTGTATTCTCTTTTAAAGAATACGAGACAGTTTCTAAGAGACAATTTGGTTCATTATGTAAGGGAAAATTTGAGAGCAAATCACTAAAGATAGAAGGTTGATTAATAGTCTGCCTAATGATTTTGTCTCCCACTCATTGATCATGGATTTGTTCAACTAAATTAGGGGAAGATTTATCATCCACATGATTATCAATTTCACATTCGGCCTCTTTTACTTTAGAAACTGTTATAAAATCTATGAGAGTGGGACAACTGTCATCTTTTAAAGTAAAGGTTCCTTGTTCAAGAAGAGGAGACATTGTTTACAAAGAATGATTAGATGTGATAGTTGCATTATGTGGCTCATGATTTGTCAAAATGAAAGAAGTCGACAAAAATTGTGGTGCTTCAAAATCTTCAAGATCAACATGAAAATTTGAACCATCTTGAGATTGAGTGTTAGTGCTCAATTCAGATTGGTTAAAAATTAAGTGATCTTACTTATCTGAGAGAGAAACGAGATATTCAAAACATTCATTAATAAGTGGCATTTCTTTCAAAGGGAATCTAATACCAACATGAATGAACCTAATTGCAAAATCATTGAATGATTCACCAATTTCTTTCCTTAAGCACTTAATTATTCACATAATTCATCATAATCATAGTTGTTAAAATCTGATAAAAACTCAAATACAAACTCAGACAAAGAATGAATAGAATTAGCCTAAAAAGATTCAAACCAAACCTTAACCCGACCTCGGAAAGTGAGAGCGAACAATCTGCATGTAACATTAGAATCGGTGATCTTATGTCTTAAACATTTAAAAAAAAAATTAGAAATATGGTCTACTGCAGATCTGTTCCCTTCACCATCAAAGGTGAGGTCTGAAAAGAAATCAGTTGTCTTGTTGGAAATAACTGGTAGTGAGACATTAAAATCATGTTCCAACACAGTGATTTGGGGAGCCATGAAAAATTAATTAAATTCAAAACAAAGACTCCTGTAAGGACAGCTTGTTAGTGAGGCCCTCCTTCTAGAGTCATTTGTTGACAGGAGAAATTGATCGTCCGTCAACTGGAAGAGCGAGACCCTTCCGGGGTTGTCTAAATAACCCAAGCTATTTGGTATAACTCGTTCTGACGGGTTTAATTTCTCCGTTGGTCAATCTAAAAGTGCTAGAAGAAACATATAAAATAAATAAAAGAGATAAAATAACTAACTAATTTCTAAACACACTATATATATGTACATATGTTCAAATGTAACTATAGTAGTTGTATTTAAGCAGAAGATATATAAGTCTTGTTTATTTACATGATTTACAAGATGCAAGTTTTAATCGAAACTTATGAAAATCAATGGAAAAATGATTGCTTCTAGGAAGCAGATAAAGAAAACACATAAAAATATTTTTTGTTTTTCTTTTATAAATTTAAAGAATCTTGCAAAAAAGGTTAATGAAACATGAACATGTGCATAGTCAAAGTTGAACCATACATTCAGAAACAACTTAACTAAATAACACACATAATAACCTGTCGCTAATCAACGAAACTGGTATTTAACTTTCTGTGTTGTATGAGCTCCTGCCTGTACTGTTGTTAAGGGAAACCTCTAATAGAACAATACTAGCACTTCAAGAATACATTCAAACAAGTATTTGACAATGGATTAAATTAATAACAACAGGAAGACAACTAATTAAAAATCATGTGATCTTAAGATAATCAATATTTAAGAACGAAAGAAAACTCAATTCTGGGTATTGATATTATCCATCATTTAATATTATAAATAAATTCGATAATAATCAAATGATCGATTGATCACACATAAAAAAAATGGAATAAGAAATTATGGGCAGCATATAACATTTAAGAGTATGAAAACATCATATGATGACAAGCTAAAGCTAAAATCAACCATAATAACATTTTCATAATACAAAAATAATTAAAGAATTAAATGGAATAAGTATCACATAGGTCTAAATCCAAAGGTGAATTACTTTCTCATATTCTTTCTCAAAATCACATGCCCATATTGTAGTCCTGGAAGAATTCTTTTGGATAATAAACTCTTAAAGATTGGAAAAATTAATATATAAATAATAATAATTAACTATGTATTGATAAAAAAGACTAAAGCTATTTAAATCAATGCATAATCAATTATTGCAAGAATATGAAGATACTATATGAAAATAAAACCATTTTACTTACAGGACAAAAGCCATTGAGCAACTTGGAATTCCATATTCTTCTTTAAAAATAGTCGTCCATCCTCCCAAAGCTTTCATCCATCCATTACTCCATTTGAAAAAAAATAAAAAGTTTACAAAAGCAATAATATACAAAAGAGAAAGGATTAAAATCCTCCTCTCCAATTCTTGGATCCTCTTGGCTCTGATCTTTCTCATATATTTATAAAATGAATGAACAGTCTCGACGTCACTTTTAATTTCTGCCACCTGAAATTTGCCTCTAAAAGAGACCCAAATATCTCTCAAATCGTGCATTTGTTTGGGAAAATATTTACGCAGAAAGTAAATGGGTCCATTTTGGTTTTGCGTTTTCAACCGTTTCTCCAAATTCCTCACGGTTTGGCTGCAATCAGTCCTACAAAATCGTGTGTCTGATCCAAAATTATTTGTAGAAATCCAAAATTATTTTTGGATCAATCATATTGAACATATTTCGATAATAAAATCAAGCCATGATCAGATTCGTATCAAATATTTGATAATAGAAACCCATAAAAAAAAAATAAACCTAAATTAATAACCTAAAAATTGTGAATAAAACAAAATCTAGAAAAATAAAAAAATGAATTTAAACTAACTATAACTTATAAATAAACATTATTTATATTTTCTTTTCAAATATGATCTTAATTATAGAAGATTCAAGTTAATGGAGAAGAGAATAAAATCAAACAAATCATAGATAATTCTTTTTTATTTTTTATTATTATTATGAGATGCAAAATGAAAAAATAATTTAATTAATTAATATCACCAAATGATTTCATGAAAATGAAAAACCAACCAATATATTATTTGATGAAGTATTGAACACATTATTCAAAATAGTCAAACTTGCTAATGAGCAAAAGAATAAACAGATAAGCATAATTTAAACAAAAGTAAATATTTGATAAAAAATTAACGTTTTTGTTTAAATTGATATTTTTATGCTCGTTTTTAACTTTTGACATATACTCTTGTAATAAATGACTCATACTAAAGTGAATGTTTCAAAGCAAGCCAAGGAATGAAACTATTTGAGGTTGATTATGTATCTCGTTATAATTATCAAGATTTTAATATGGGCCCTTTAAATTTCATAAAAATATAAGGGGAGTTGTTGGGGCCCAACAGGCTTCCACAACAGGATGGACCGGAAGTCTCATAGAATCGTAGTTGTAGTTTATCACCTTCAGGAATCAATCCCCAACAATTCTCATGCTCATAGAATTTCTCACGGGCCTGACAACCCGCTTCTTCAGTCCCGCTCCAAGCTAACCACGTACACAAACAATAAATGGTTATGGGAACAGGCTCAGAAATGGTGAAATGGTTGTCTCAAGGATAACAAAAATACGTGAGTGAAAATGGTCATGGAATCATTGAATTGTAACATCCCGCTCTGGCACACTGAAAAAACTTATTCTTTGAGGACACTTGCTCGCAAGTGATCTGGATTTTTATGAGGATAAAACATTTATCCTTGATGATGATGTGTTATGATAGATGACATGATGTTTTACTTCTTTGATATAAACGGGTGCTATTGACTCAGTTTTATTGAGTGTACATGGTTTTTGAACTGGAGGATGCAGAGACATCGACAGAACCCTTGGACTCCAGATTGAGTTAGGGAGTGTGATATTTGAGTTGATTTATTTACCATGATATTTATTGATTTGATGATATGTTGTTGACATGTTCTGACATGATGGTTGATGATGTAGGCTGATGATAGCTTGCCGACTAGACTCACATATGGAGTAAAGGGGCCACACACAATTTCCAGAGAGGTTGAGGGAGAGGTGTGGACAGCAGCCCTGCCACAGCCTACTAGCACTCTCGTCGTGGCTCGAACTCTAGGTTAATGATTACCTAGTTCGATAGGATCCACGATGTCATGAGGGAAGACTGCGACAGTCGCTCACGATGATTCTAAAGGGCACGCAATAAGGAGGGGGCCTTATTCCTTAGAGCCCTTAGTCTCCCACAAGTTCACCTGGCAGAGTGTTGACTCCAGGGGTTATAGATGTCTACCAATCAGTCAAGTCGACAAGTGGCACCCTTGGAGCACGTGGTGCATGCTGAAGGGCATGTCGCGCAAAAGAAACACAAGTTGGCGAGTGGCACCCTTGGAGCACGTGGTGCATCTGGAAGGGCACGTCACGCAACAAAAGCAAACGAGGCGAGTGGCACCCTTGGAGCACGTAGTGCATCCTGAAGGGCACGTCGCATTGATGATGATGATGAGACAACTTAGATGACCCTAAAACCTTAACGCCTTAAGAAATTCTCAAAACGACTCCCCTAATGAATTGTCGCCCAGTTCAAATCTAAACCTAAATTTAAAACATCTCTAAGATAAAATTTTGATAAGCCCTAAGAAAATATCCTACAAAAATAACATAAGGGCGTAAACTAAAACCCTCCTAAGTGTTAATTAAAGTCTTCTTAAATTAAGGGGGGGTAAAGTAATGAGGGAGATAAATTAATTGAAACCCATGGTTTTTAAATTTTAAAGAAGAAATAAAATTATTAAAGTGTGGGAGTATAAAAGTTAGGATTTTAGAAATATAATGAAAATATTATTAAGCGCTTTTATCTTTTTGGATTTTAGAGAAAAAAAAAGAAAGGAACAAATAATAGAAATAAGGAAACTTAATAAAGGAAAGTAGGGGACATAGGGTAAAAAGAAAAAAGGAATCAGCAATTAAGGACTTACTAAAATGAACTAAATTTAGCAAATTCATTTTAGGAAAGTTATTAAAAGCATGTAAGGGGATCTAGGAACACCTAGGAGTAATTTTAGGAGTGACTCTAGGTGGGTGAGGGAAATGAGTCTTTTAAAATTTTTAAAGAAAATATTTTGGAGAAACATGGGGGATGAGTGACACTTGGACGACAGAGAATTTTTAGAGGATTGTCATTAAAACTTAAATTAATAATGATTTAGGGAAAGTAGGTGGGTCTCAAATTTCTATAAAAGAACGGGAAAAGGAGGAAGAAGGGGGAATAGTTAGCGTAACGTTACGCTGTCGGATTGTGGCTTGACTGTTTTCTCGTGAGGAGTTGGGAATTTCTCAGCTGTATTGGAGTGGTAGCTCAGCCTTGGAGGCGAGCTGAGAAGCTAGTCTTATCTTTGGATCTTGTGTGGCCCCTTTGCGGCTCAGGGGGCTAAGGGGGAAGCAGAGTATCCCTAGCGATTCATTGGGAGGTACCGGTGAGGTCTCTACAGTCGGCAAGTGGAGCACGACAGAGCACGAACACAGGACAGCGACAACAGAACCTTCATCTTGGCGTAAGGTACACCCATCTAAAATTTGTAATTTATTTAGCAGAATGAAAGATGATTTAAATATAGATGGTATAAACTTTGGTTTCTCGTCATGTCCCTTTTAATTGTTGAATGAATAAATTTAAGAAACGCTTAAGGGGACTTCCCCCTTCTATGTTTCACGGCCTCCTTTACTTCAGAAGTTGCCCTTCACTTAGCTTATCGGAGACCAATTCTGGTAGCATAGAAACCTTTGTCCATCCCTATCCCATCTACCTGCTTCTCCCTATAATGTAGTATTCTTTGGTTCCATTGGTCAGATTAATGGGCGTTCTACCTGCCCCTTATGGTTCTTACTTTCTTGGGACCCTATCTGCTATAACCCAAACTTATTCGGCGCATTTTTCAGCGTCTCCCAACCCCCTTTGGAAGCGTATTCTTTTTCCCTTTGACAGCAGAAGGTCCACAAAGACCAGTTAAGTGACAGTGCAATTTTGGCTAATTTAGTTTGGGACATTATCTGCGTTTCCACCAAGACTGCGTTGTATATAGATAATGGGCACTGTGAGATTTTTGTTTGCTAGCGTAGTTGTTTAAAAATGCCTTCTCCCAGGCTTAAGTTCCCTAGTTGAATGTTTCATTCCACTCCCTAAGCAACGCCTGACCGGTCTTATTTCCGACTGTGAAAACCTAGCAAATTGGGGTTTGATGACCGCGAATTTCTGGGTGAAGCCTCGTTTTTTATTATCTCTGGCGAGGTACCCTTGCGTACTGTCAGCCTTGCACCCTTGATGATGGAACACATTGGATGGTTCCTCCCCACCTGGTCTAGGAAGGACTTTCGAACCTGCACTTAACTCTAGACCACCATTATCGATCTGTTCGGGATTCCAGAGAGTGGTTCCCTCTTTGTTCTTGGCACGGAGTCCTTATTATATAAGTAGCAGGTTTTCATGAGGCTTACGCTTATGGCCCCTTGATGGTAGCTTTTGGAGCCACATAAATGTTATTCTATTGGACGCATGACAGGTATGGTTAGCCCAGCTTTCATCGCGTTCTAAAATTCCTAGTGAGGGGGGGAAAGCGTAGGTCGTGTAGCTGTGTGCCTGACATCATGACGGAGCCTTTGGATTTACCTAACCCTGAACTTATGACGACCACACCCCATGTGTCTTGCACCCTGGACAGGAGTGGGTTACCCTGTGCGTCCTGTTGTTTGACAGAGAATCCTTTATGCCATTGTGTCCTTACCTTTAGCGAAGAAAGATTTAATACAGTGAATATTTGTCGTGCTATTTAAATTGTCATTTATTTAATTCCTTTCTATTTAAACGATGGTTATTCCATTATTTTATTTTAACTTCTAAATACTTAACGCAGACTGTTAGCACGGGACCAGGGATAGTTCAATGATAGCCCTAGAATTCCTTCATATTTTTATAATTAAAAACTGACAGGTACCACCAAATTTTATTGATATCTTGCGAGAACGTCGAATATACCAGGTGGTTGGTATTGATTGCATGTTGATAGAGTCTCTATTGAGGTTAATTATGGTGGTCTTTATATAGCTGTCTCGTTTTATAGTTCTGCCCTTCTTTGATAAAATTATGACATTAATATAATCTTGAACGTGAGTGGTTTTATTACAGCTGGCTTGTATTATTAGTATGGAAATAGTTTTGTTTTTTTCCTTTCCTAAAAGCTTGAGAATTATATATTCCAACGAATGTAATGGACTGCAATATAATATAAAGAGATGTTAATTTTAATTGGTTAGGACTTGGTTCAATAGTTTATGTACTTATTACAGAAGGAATTTGTTATTTATTTTCATTTATGTAAGGAAAAGATTTATTCCTTTATTTAATCATTTAAGAAGGGTTCCATTTTTATATTTATTTATTTAAAGAAAAGATGTAGTTCTTTTATTAATCATTTAAGAGGGATTTATTCCTTGATCTATTTATTTAAAGAATAGATGCATCCCTTTATTTATTCATTTAAGAAGTGATTATTCCTTTAATAATTTATTTAAAGAGATGATTTATTCGTTAGATATTCATCTAAAGAAGGGATTTATTCTTTTTATGCGTTTATTGAAGACGGGATTGGTTTAGCTAATATGACTGGGTATCTTGTTTTTTTTAAATGGTTAAACCCTTAATGTAGATCGATTCTTACTGCTAAATTAAAGTTTACATGTTGAACTTGGGTTTCGTTGTCGGAGTCCTTTAGTCATGCGCCTTCCGTAAGGGGCATAATTGTTCTTCTTATTTATGTTGTACTTGATTGTAATCAGTTGGTTGCTTGGTCTGTTGTGTTGGTTGGGATGTAGAGACCTCCATGCTCCTCAGAACAGTCGATATCCCTGAGACCTTAAATGGTTAAAATCGATGGGAACATGGGCTTGAGTGTTGATTATGTGTCTTGGAGGTCCTAACCTTGCAGGGTAGGACGGGCGGGTGGTCAGTTTTACTTTGGTCACTAAATTTTTGCGTTGTGCACCTTATGCCTATGGTCATATATTGTTTGCAGTTACTCGTCGTGTGCCTTCAGTATTCTTGTGATGAACATCGTGGTTGCGTCTTATTGGTTGTCAAGGGGCGACGTAGAGTCAAGTGTGTTGTTACTTCTACACGCGCGCACACACCTTAAACAAAAAAAAAATTGCACCTGCTACAGAGTTGTTGTCGTAACGATGAGGTTTGTTACACATAATCATAATTTAAACAAAAGTAAATATTTGATAAAAAATTAACGTTTTTGTTTAAATTGATATTTTTATGCTCGTTTTTAACTTTTGACATATACTCTTGTAATAAATGACTCATACTAAAGTGAATATCTTAAGTTTGTCTTGAAGCAGGCCAAGGAATGAAACTATTTGAAAAGGTTGATTATGTATCTCATTATAATTATCAAGATTTTAATATGGGCCCTTTAAATTTCATAAAAATATAAGGGGAGTTGTTGGGGCCCAATAGGCTTCCGCAACAGGCTAGAACGGAAGTCTCAGAGTGTCGTAGATGCAGTTTAGAACCTTCAGGAATCAATCCACAACAATTCTCATGCTCATAGAATTGCTCACGGGCCTGACAACCCGCTTCTTCAGTCCCGCTCCAAGATAACTAGGTACACAAACAAGAAATGGTTATGGGAATAGGCTCAGAAATGGTGAAATGGTTGTCTCAAGGATAATGAAAATACGTGAGTGAAAATGGTCATGGAATCATTGAATGGATAATTGAGTGTGGAAAGGAATCACTGTGAAACTCCTCGTGAAAGTGATGGTGAGAATTATGGTCCCGTTGCCAGTAAGAAAATTCTGTGAAAAGTGATCAAATGAGCTAAGTGCCCCACGATATGAATGCATGTCCCGAACTTGACACTTTTCATATCAGAAAATACTTTGGTCCACTTGTCCCCAACTTTAGAACTTAGGATAAAATAATTATCCCAACTTTATGCTTTTAGGAATATTAATATAATATTCCCTCGACTTTTGTCCCTCCCTTTCCCTAACTGGTGAAGTTAAGTCCTCCACCTCTTTTATCATGGTCAATCTACACCCAACGATGTATTTTATATTAATCATGAGTCATGTACAAAGTAGGCGCATTGGTCTTTGACATATAGGCGTTCTGGCCTAATACCAAAACATAAGCATCCCAGCTTATAATAACCGTCTCACTAGCCTATAAAACATATCATATACACGAGGGTCATTGTCCTCCATACTGCGCACACCTTAGTCACTGCATGCGGTATCCAAGAATGTGCATACTACATCATTTTACTGTGCAGTTCCTACGTGCACTATGCCATATGACGTGCATTACCAAATGCTGTCAAAACAACTCACCAGCTTAAGTACATTTATATTACATTTACAATTGGGTTTGACCAAGGGATATTACAACCTTGATGTGAAATATGAAACACACATGGGCATGATCCTTATCACTACCTTATGATGCAAAAGTACAAGACAAAACCAAAGATTACTTTCTGTAAATTTTGTAAGTCAGTAGGACATGAAGAAAATAATTGTAAAACTCTCGAGTTAATGAAGGAAAGAACCTCAGATGCATACAATATGAAGGATGAGTTGATGAAAAGAGAGATTGTGCCACAGTTTGGCAATGCACAACAATTTCAAGCAGTGCCATAGTTTCAACAAACCCCATAATATCATCAACAAAAATGGATTCACAGGGGAACGGAGGAGGATTCAATGGTAGAGGAAGAGGAGGAATGGGAAGAGGAAGAGAGACTATTATCTTCCATAATTTTCAACAAGAAGGACACCATGCTAAAGATTGACCTCAACCAACAACAACATGTATGTACTACCACTCAACAGATCACGTGACAGAGGAGTGCCCGAAGTTGATGACGAAGATCTGGGAGAGGAGAAATATGAATAACCAAAATATTCAGTGGATTTCTACAGAAATAAGGGATCCTAGGAGGAATATCAATATAGTGACTAGAGGAGGAGTTAAGATAGGAGAAAATGCACAGGATCATGAGAATGGATCTTGCTGTTTGATTCATTAGAACACTCAGCCACATCAAGAGTTTGATTCAAAGAAGGAGAAGGAAACTTTCAAGGAAAAAAATAAGGAGTTTCTGAAGGAGAATGAAGCTTCCATATCAAACACTACACTAAGGTATGATACTCCTATTTTTTATATGCCTCAGTCTTTGGATCATAATTACAAAGTAGAGGAAACCGAGAAAGTAAGTAACTTAAATAATTTCCTGGAATCTTTCTTTAAATTACTGAATGATAAGAATGCCATGGATTTGTTTTAAAATATGCCTGAGAAATATAGTATAGAATAAGGGATTAGAAGAGAACCAAATAAGATTAATGAGGTCCATATAAAGAAAAGAACTAGCAAGGAGTTCATATTGAATGCAAATATATGAGACTTTAATATGGGAAATATTATCCTAGACTTAGGATTAGATGTCAACATCTTGCCAAAAAATACTTTGGAAGTAGTGGGAGAACCTACACTAGGGTATTCCAATATCCAATTGAATCTATAAAATTAACATAGAGTAATTCACATAGGTATATTGAGGACTACAACAGTGGATCTAGATGGTGTGTGCACTGCAACAAATTTTCAAGTAATAGATATGGTGGATGAGTTTATACAATTTCCAACACTATTGGGAATTGATTGGGCTTTTGATAATCAGGCCAAAATTAATTTGAAGACTAGAAATATGATATTTGAAGTTGGGAACTTTAAGGTAGTAGCACCTATAGATCTTTCAGATTGTGAAAGATATGTAGTACCTATGCCTAACATTATTCTAGAGGATGATGGAAATCAATTGTATAGAACTACTATGTAAGAGGAATATTATGTGAATCCAAATGCAGATGGACTACTCAGTTGAAGGAGTATCAATTCAGACATGTCAGATTCAGATACTAGAGTAGAAAACTAGAAGCAAATATTCCATGAAGTCTCTACTAGGAGGTGCGCCAGAATTACATGCACAGTAAGATGGGTTGGGACATAAGTAGGACAATTTCCCTCATTTACTGAAGAGGATGATGTAGAAAAATTCCTAATAGAGTTTGAGTCAAATTTTTTAGATAGTCATAGATTATTGGTGTTGGGTATATCATTAAGGGACACACCTTCACAATGGTGCCGTGTACATAAGGAGGTAATTCAGGACTGGTATCAGTGTAAGCGACTAAGGCGCATACGATTTGGTAGGAGTTAGAAACATAAACCTTTATAGAAGTATGATGGAAGAGGGAACCCAAGACATCATATCAATTATTTTGTCACTAACTGGTTATTGATACCATCACGAGAATTGATGAATTACTTTATTCATACATTAGTAGGAATACCAAGTAATTTGTACAAAGAGCAGGAATTGCGTAAAGAAACTGTGAGTTGGGGCATACTAAACGAGAACTTTATTAGGAACTTTTCATTTGAAAGTGAGAATCCATAGGTGGATATGGCATTAAAGAGGATTAAAAAGAAGATATTTGAAGAATATATGGTAGATACACTGACAGTAGACAAATACTACAAACAAGAAACACTTAAACAACTAGTTTACTTTTATCATGTCGTAGAAGATGAAGAAGTAGAAGATAACCTACGTGACATACAAATAATAGAAGGAGAAAGAGAAAGAGGTTTGGAAGGAACCTGATTACAATTAAAAATATCAATATTGGGACTGAAGAGAAGCCCAAGATAGCCAACATTGGAGATTACTAGGAGAGTGAGACATTCGAAAAGATTACTGCGTGATTATAGTGATTTATTCCCAACCACATTTTAAGAGATGAAAGGGATAGCATGAGAACTTGGAGAAATGAAGATACCCCTTAGACCATATGAAAGGCCAGTTAGAGAGAGACCATACATATTAAACCCCATCTATAAGAAACAATTAAGGAAAAAATTGACAGAATGCTAGAATTATGAATCATAGAACCCGTGGAAGAATCAGAGTGGATTAGTCCAATGGTGTTACAAGAAAATAAGACTGGAGGATTAGGATATGTGTGGATCTGAGGAAATTAAATGATGCATGCCTACATGATCCTTTTCCTACTCCATTTACAGATGAGGTTTTAGAGAATGTGGGAGGCGAAGAAGTGTAGTTGGATTTCCATGTTACCATCAGATCATAATTGCTTCAGAGGCAAGGTACAAAACTTAATTTTCAATAGAGTGGGGGTAATATGTTAAGAACCTGAATAGATCTACCAATATAATAACCTCAAATATTGAATAGATCCACAAAGCAAGATAGAAGAAACCACACTTTATTATTACCAAACCCTTGAGGTAGGGCAACACCATACAATGGATCCTATTATGGAAGGGATCATCTCCTGTTCACTTGCCTCTTCGAGGGGGCATCCTCCTATTGATCTTCAGCTCCAAATACAATACTTCTCTTCATGTCCCATTACATTGCTTGAACCCCTTTATATAGTGCTACCATCACTTAAGAACATTCTAGAGGAGGAATCTTATAGAAGTAGAACCTTCTAAGAAGTCCTCTTACATTTATTATATCTAACTACCATAGTGGGTCTTATTTAACAAAATAGTGGATCTAGTCCACCTTACACTGAATGACCTCCACTATTATCACTATGGGCCCTCTGGCCCCCCCTACTACCTCTCTAGATACCTTACATTCCATCCCCCTTATGAAAGCGTTGTCCTCAACGCTTGATGTACAACCATATACCAGGGTTCCATGGATAATTGTGGACCGTAATGATGAAGAAGACTAAAGAACCAAAATCCCATGGAGAAAGGAAATCCACCATGCTGAAATAGTCCAACCACCATTGTAAGCCTGAGTCCCATGTCCAAGTGCTCATGTGAACTTCCCGTAGAATATTTTGGAATCCAATAACCAACTCCAAATGATGCTCCAAAGACTGACACCTATCATGTGGATCCAAATAAGAAGATCCATCCACATAGTGGAAAATGGTCGTAGCAGAATATGGAAGGAATAATACCACTGTAGAATATGCAGACTGAACGCTGGTAACTAACTCCTGATCTGAGACATTGATGTTCTCTGCAGAACGTGTAGTAGAGTCATCAAATAAAATATGGAAGTGGTTGTCATCCCAGAAATGACAACTATCCATATACCAATCATCACAATCTGCCTCAAAATCATACCAACCATATATTTCCTTATTATATTCATCCCTGAGGCCCTGCATAAGAAATATCTCTTGCATGTTGTTCAATGAATCTTGAATACTACGAAAACTGTCATTGAGGCCATCTGTGATGATATTTGTGAGGCTGTCTGTGAGGCCTTGTGCTAACACATCCAATTTCTCATCCAATGTGTGAAACAATTGGGCTTTGAATGATTCAATAACTTCTTTCAGGTTTTGAGAAGAAATAACCATCTGAAAACCCAAAAAATAGACCCAATAAGTTTCGGTAGAAAATCGCAGCTTTTTCTGGAAAAACCTTAAAAACTATTGAAGTTCAAATGCTCATAACTTCACTTCCCGGACTCCGTTTCAAATGAATTTTTTTTTTAAATTGGGTGAAATTATGAGAGGAACTCAAATCTTTAATTTATTTGGGAAGATTCGTTCTCCAAATTCTACATAAATAAAAACAAATCGCGTCGTCGTCCGCAGAAAAAACCCTGAAAATTTGCAGATTTTAGAACTTCAATATCTTGACCTTCCGGACTCCGTTTTGGTCGATTTTTTTTTTTAAATTGGATATTTTTCTGAGAGGAACTCATATCTACAACCCTTTTCTGAAATTTTTTTACTGAAATATACCGAAAATGTATGGAATGTCGCGGCCCTCTTTTTTCTTCTCCGAAAAAAAATCTGCAAAAATAAAAAATATATGCCCACAACTCTGACCAAGGAAAGTGCTTTGATACCAATTGTTAAGTACCTAAATAGATATACCAATATAATAACCTCAAATATTGAATAGATCATACATGATCATTTTCCTACTCCATTTACAGATGAGGTTTTAGAGAATGTGGGAGGCGAAGAAGTGTACTTGGATTTTCATGTTACCATTAGATCATAATTGCTTCAGAGGCAAGGTACAAAACTTAATTTTCAATAGAGTGGGGGTAATATCAGTACACAATAATTCCATTTGGTTTAAAGAATGCACCAACAATATTTTCCAAAGTAGTAGTAGCTTCATTCAAGGATTTTATACATATTTTTTTAGAAGTTTATTTGGATGATTGGACAATATTCAGTTTCTTGAAAGATATGGCAATGTCAGATTTCCTTGAACATTAAGAAATGTATATTCAGTACATTATTTGGAATCCTACTTGGACAAATTGTATGCAAACAGGGCTTTATAGTAGACCCTTCAAAGATTTTTGTTATTGTCAATTTACCACCACCAAAGTCAGTGCTCCAGTTGAGAGCAACATTGGGCCACACAAGGTACTACAGGAAATTCATAAAGGGCTATGCAAAGGTTATTGCGCCCATCGAGAAGTTACTAAAGAAAGAAATTAGGTTTCAGTGGAATGATGAATGCCAAGAGAGCTTGGACATACTAAAAGAGAAGATGGTGAAAACACCAATTTTGAGCTTTCCAGATTGGACAAAAGAACTTCATGTGCATGTGGATGCTTTGTCCATTTCACTTGGAGTAGTATTGGCACAACCAGGTGAAGGATACAATGATCATCCAATATATGTTTCTAATAGAGAGTTATTTGGGTCTGAGAAGAACTATAATACTACAGAAAGGGAAGGTTTGGCTATGGTAAATTCCTTATAGAAGTTCAGACATTGTTTATTGGGTCAACATTTTAATATGTTTACAGATTAGTTTGTGTTGAAGTACCTAGTTAACAAGCCAATGTTGGCAGGGAGGATCTGTAGATGTTTTTTATTATTTCAAGAATATGATTTTGAAACCATAGTAAAATTAGGGAAGCTCAATGCACGACCAGGTCATCTATCAAGAATTACTAATGGAGAAGAGCCAAAGAAATTGGAGGAGAATTTTCCCGATGACAACTTATTTTCTATTCAAATTGTTGATGATTATTTTGCTGACATTGTTGGATTCTTCAGCACAAGAATGGCTCCCAAGGATTTTAATTTTGCACAGAAAAAACAATTGGTAGTGTGCACTACAGACTATTAGCCGATTGCATGTCATTTATAAAATTTAGGTGCATATGGAATTATGAGAAGATGTGTGATGGAGCATGAACGGTCCATGGTGATAGTATAAGCACATGAAGGGATAGTTGGAGGGAACTATGCAGGAAATCCTACAACACAGAAGGTGTTGCGTGTAGAATTATGGTGGCATATTTAGAACTATGATGTCTGTACGAGGGTCGAAAAACAATCCATAAGGGATCAAATTACACTTATGCCCCAAGTAATCCTACAACTATTCGATAAATGGGTTGTGGATTTCATTGGACCCATCAATCCACCGACAAGGAGATGAGGAGTCAAATAAATCATCATTGCTACAAAACACTTAACCAGGTGGGTAGAAGCATCCCCAGTGAAGGATTGCAGTGTAGAAACTATAGTGTGGTTTATCTTTGAGAACGTGGTGACTAGATTTGGATGTCCAAGAATTTTGTTGTGTGATCACGGAACTCATTTAGATGTCCTAGAATTTTTTTGAGTGATCAAGGAACAAATTTTTAAAGTAAAATAATTTGATTCTTATCAAATTTGGCCAAAACATTTTTAAAAAATGAAAATTATTAAATATTGTTTTTGAAAACAACATGGAATGTTAACCTATATGCAAATATTAGCCCCTTAAAATTTTCCATGATGTAATCATTAATAATAATAAGAAATGCATTTTTCCGGAAGATGCGACTTATCATCCAATGCTCATACTTATACGCATTTCCATTAGACTCATTTAATCAATCAATATCATATATCTATTCATATAATAAATAAAGATTTGTTTAATATGGATATATGGGATATATGTGTGCATTCGTGATCGTTTCATGAAGTAAACTATTATGTCTTCTTCAATTGGTATTAAAGAAGTCTTTTTCTATCCTATGGCCAATACCATTTTGTTGGTGAAAGGAATTCGAGTGTGGATAGCGCCCTATCCTTTGAAATATTTTTATCGTGAGAAGTGAAGGGGAGTATAACAAAATCATAAGTTGAGACCCATAGACTTATGTTCTAAATGGACCTAGGGTCAAATATTGTTTCTAAAGGAATTAACAATTTAATACTATGGATAATTCGTTTCTAAGTGGAAATATAATCTAAATGATGATGCCTGACTTTTTACCTTATATTAAAAGGTGAAGTATTAATGAGATATTCATATTCAATTCACACTTCTAGATTTCAATGGGTAATGGCACCCTCATCAGGGATAAAAAGATATTATTATAGTGATTTATAACCATGTTTAACCAAAAAACCAACACAAAAAATAGTAAAATTTGGTAGGTTCATGAAAATAGTGACATTCAACATCGAAAGACCCATATTCAAGCAAACAATGTAACTAGTGGCAACATAATTCAATTTTATATTCGATAGATATATGAGATATATAATTTTATAGTATCATATGTTAGCACAATATTCCAAAATTGGTCTNGTATTAAAGAAGTCTTTTTCTATCCTATGGCCAATACCATTTTGTTGGTGAAAGGAATTCGAGTGTGGATAGCGCCCTATCCTTTGAAATATTTTTATCGTGAGAAGTGAAGGGGAGTATAACAAAATCATAAGTTGAGACCCATAGACTTATGTTCTAAATGGACCTAGGGTCAAATATTGTTTCTAAAGGAATTAACAATTTAATACTATGGATAATTCGTTTCTAAGTGGAAATATAATCTAAATGATGATGCCTGACTTTTTACCTTATATTAAAAGGTGAAGTATTAATGAGATATTCATATTCAATTCACACTTCTAGATTTCAATGGGTAATGGCACCCTCATCAGGGATAAAAAGATATTATTATAGTGATTTATAACCATGTTTAACCAAAAAACCAACACAAAAAATAGTAAAATTTGGTAGGTTCATGAAAATAGTGACATTCAACATCGAAAGACCCATATTCAAGCAAACAATGTAACTAGTGGCAACATAATTCAATTTTATATTCGATAGATATATGAGATATATAATTTTATAGTATCATATGTTAGCACAATATTCCAAAATTGGTCTCCAAATAGAATATCTAGACTACCTATATAGATACTATCATGCGTAAGACATACAGGGTCTGCATAATTCCTCAAGCATAAATGTTCACTTATGATATTGTTTTTATAAATACAACGAGCTACATGAAATTAATAGTATTGGAATATATTTTTGTTTTTTAGACAATATAAATAATAAATACATCTATTTTTAGGTCTTACTATTCTCTAGAAACATTGTTTTCTATCGATATAAAAACATTAATATCAATTTCTTCAATTAATTAATAATTTTAATTTTAAAGACAAGTATATTTGAATATGCNCAATAAACAAGTTTAAATAGACAATTGATGATTATAATACTTTCTCTGAAATAAATTTCACATCTATATGTCTAAATGAGCTTGACATATCTCTACATTGTAACTAAATGAAGGCATTGGGTACCTTCATCTTAGACCCGACGAAAAGGGTTTTGACATTATCCGATAATAAGATTCTATAGTAACCTTATAATATGTTACAATAGTACTCCCATTAGAATACCTAAAAGACCTATCAAAAGTGATCCTTTATGATATCTAAAAGTCATTACAAAAATCATAGAATCACTATGAAGAAGTTGACAAGGTTATCATTAACCAAGTTGAAAAAATAAATCACCAGAAGAATCATAGTCAAGGTTACATCACACAAACTCATGATCTTCAAAATGATAAATATTACCTTGAACATGAAGTTCATATACCACGATGTAAATTAGAAGTGTAGGTCAACAAGATGGAAGAATTCGAAAAATAATTATGAGGGTCAATGAAAAAATTGTGAGTTAGAAGTGAAGTATCAAGTGTCGACTTGATGATACATTCTATTTCAATGAGATAAATAATCATAAGAGAGAAATGATTCCAAGAAATTTGTTAATAAGATAAGGTAAAAAAAGACAAGGAAGTTAACTATTTGAATAATTGTAGTCAAACCCTACTTATGGAAGTAAAAAAAATCAAACTTAAGGATATATCAATCCTAAAAGTATACAAAGAGGCCTCCATTGATGTGAGAGAATTGCTAAAAAAAAATTTTGAAATTAAAAATAAGATACCTTAATATAATTGAGCAAAAGCAAACATCATGGTGTCATCACTAATAAAATTTTACGAGTAAAAATGCATATAAAAAATGACGATTGAAATTTCATTGATTACTAATAATAAACTCGTTGATACATTGCTTAATACAAAATATCAAATATCAACATGATGACTCAAATATATCAAGAAAATATTAAACTTGAGATTAAAAAAGATCAACTTGTTAATATATCATATAAACACCCAAATTATATTTAAGGCGTAATACTTAAGGATCATACTACAAATTTAAATTTTATTCTTGCATATTGAATCATCCATAAATAAATATAACTTGAAGTCCAAAATAAAGAAGCTCGAATCAACAATCTTCCCATAAAATATTTCCACGAAAACATCCACCTAGGATGGGTTGATCTTTTTGATATGCTAGTATATTGTTCAAGGATTAAAAATTCATATTTCCTAATGTCCTATACTTTATCAAACAGGATAAAAATAGAAGATAATGAATCATTATAGTATAAGAAATTATCGTGTTCACATTATTTGAGGACAAACCATTTTCGGAGGTACTTTTAATATACCTAAGGTATATTTATTATCATAATATGAAAAATAACTATCATGTCATGAGTGATGAGATAGTTGTGATGTAATGTAGTCACTAATGATGCAACAATGATAAGTCGTTCTTTTTTCCAAAAGACATGACTTATGATCCCATGCTTGTATTAACATACAGGTCCATTATACTCGTTTAATCAAACAATCTCATATATGTATTTATATAATAAAAAAATATTATTTAATATGGATATGTGGGATTTAACTAGGTATTCATGATAATTTGATGAAGTGAACTATCATATTTTTTTTTTGAAAATTACAAATATTTTAAAAATAAATTCCCACAAATATATATTTAGTTTTTATCACGGAAATTGTATTATCTAGGCAAATTTGGTTAGGATTTTTTGAACAAATAATTGTTTAGTAAGGATTTCATTAAATTGATCTGTAAATTGTCATAGATATTCCTCTAAAACAATTTGCCACAAGAAATCTTCTATTATACTAAAATATTTTGTTATGTAGGATTATTTCCTTAGATCTCAAATTTTTAACACTATCTTATTGCTCAAATTTATGAAAATAATTGAAATACGAAAAAGAAAGAACAATAAAATGAATACACTATCCACGCAAATGAACACAATATCCATCCTGGGAAACCCAAAACGAGATAAAGCCCAACCTGAAGGTGATTCCTATGTTTTTCTCTCTTTTGTTTTAGCTATGAAAATGAAAATATAAATAAAGAGGAATTATGTATGGATGTAGTATACCTAGGGGTGTAATGGGGGGCGAAACGACCCATAGAGATAATAGTGGAAGCCATTCAATATAAAGTGGATTAGGTCCACTATATTATCAAACAAGTACCACTATGGTAGTTAGATTTACTGAATATATGTAGTGAAGTCCATCATTAGTAAATAATGCATATTATAGTAGTGTGAAGATAATAAATGTGAGAAAGATTACAAGAAGGCTCTACCTACTAGAGTGTTCCTTTTGTAGAATGCTTTTAGGAGGAACATAGTATTGTATAAGGAAGTATAAGGAATGTTGTGAGGCATGGTTGAAGACTATTTTGTTTGGATATTATCTCAATAGGTGGTTTCCCCCTCAAAAAGGTAAGTGAATATCAATGGATTCCTTTCATAAAAAGAACAACTAGAAGGTGATTTTGTACCCTAAGGTTTTTCTCTCTAATTGTTTTGTTCAATGTTTTTTGTGAGTGATTTGATTTACTATTGATAATAAGGTTTTCTCTTCTATATTTCATATCGATATTGGAGTTATAGACCATTTTTATTGAATATTTCTTCCAAACAAGATGTCTTTTAGTGGAAAAAAATGACATTTCTAGTGTTGAAGAGTTCATTAAGTCCCAAAAGTTGGTATGAAAATATAAGTGGAAATTTCTGTAATCCTTTAGTTTCAGAGAATATGCTAAAACATGGTGGAAAACATTATACCTTGCCAATATGATGACACTTTCCAATGAAGTAGACGAAAAATTATTTTTAGATAGGTGGACTCATGTTCGGGGAAAAATATAATGAGAGAACCAATGGTTTATTTTCATGTGGAAACTCTATATTAAAGGTTCATGGATATATTCATAAATAAAATGTCATTATTTTTATTAACCTTTGTTTCTAGTTAATTTTAATCAATGTTGAGTTGGTTAATAGATTGTAAGTTCCTACAAAGAATATGTAAAGCACACAGGGTGAGAATGACAATGTTCAAGTTTTTAAATGCTTGAAGCTCACCATGAACACATTTGTATTGAATTATGATTTTAAATCCATACATATGAATTAAATTCCTCATCCCTTGCGTATGTCTCGTTGTATGTATCATGGGTAAAAGGATCCATGTGCATAAGAGTTCCAAAATATGTAATATTGGATGTGGGTTACCTTGAAAGCATTTCTACTGACTTATTAGTGATTCCCTTACTATATTTGATGACTATATGAGATTGATGGAAAAACCCCATAAACTTGTAATTGTAACATCCCGCTCTGGCACACTGAAAAAACTTATTCTTTGAGGACACTTGCTCGCAAGTGATCTGGATTTTTATGATGATGAACCACGTAACCTTGATGATCATGCATCATGATTGATGACAGGATGTTTTACTATTGCTATATACAGGTGCTATTGACTCAGTTTCATTGAGTGTGCAGGGTTTCGGACCTTGAGGATGCAGAGGCATCGGTGGAACTCCCTTGGACTCCGGATTGAGTCAGGGAGTGGGCTATTTGAGTTGTTTCATTTACAGTGATATTGTGTGGTTTTGATGATATGCTATTGATTTCATGATATGTTGTGGACATGATCTGACATGATGGTTGATGATGCAGGCTGACGATAGCTTGTCGACCAGACTCACATATGGAGTAAAGGGGCCACACACGAGTTCTAGAGAGTTTGAGGGAGAGGTGTGACAGCAGCCCTGCCACAGCCTATTAGCACTCCCGCCATGGCTCGAACTGTAGGTTAACGATTACCTAGTTTGGGAGGATCCACGATGCCGTGAGGACAGACTGCGACAGTCGCTCACGATTCGAACTGTAGGTTAACGATTACCTAGTTCGAGAGGATCCACGATGCTGTGAGGGCAGACTGTGACAGTCGCTCACGATGATTCTAAGGGGCACGCAATAAGGCGGGGGCCTTATTCCTTAGAGCCCTTAGTTTCCCACAAGTTCACCTGGCGGAGTGTTGACTCC
>ML777608.1:151342-162595 GCA_009831015.1 Picea engelmannii | reverse complement strand
TAAGGAGTAATTTAAGGAGAAATTTAAGGAGTGATAAAGGGGTAATTTAAGGAGAAATTTAAGGAGTGATTAAGGAGTAATTTAAGGAGAAATTTAAGGAGTGATTAAGGAGTAATTTAAGGAGTAATTGAAGGAGTGATTTTTGGGGGAGTGAGGACTTGGAGTCTTTTAAATATTAAAAGGAAATTAATTTTGGAGAACCAGAGGCATGTGTGACACTTGGACGATGGAGACTGTTTAGAGGGTTGTCATTAAAAATTAATTAATTAATGATTTATGAATTAGGTCAGTCTCAAAATTCTATAAAAGGAGGGGAAAGGAAGGAAGAAAGGGGGAAAACGGTTAGCGTAACGTTACACTGCCGAGTTGTGGCTTGACGGGTTTCTTGTGAGGAGTTGGGTATACCTCAGCTGTGTTTGGAGTGGTAGCTCAGCCGTTGAGGCGAGCTAAGACGCTAGTCTATCTCTGGTTCTTGTGTGGCCCCTTTGTGGCTCGGGGGGCTAAGGGGGAAGCAGAGTACCCCTAGCGTTGGATGGGAGGTACCGGTGATCTTTCTACAGTCGGCAAGCGGGTCGCGGCACGGAGCGCGGGACGTCTTCCAATGCGGTGTAAGGCAAAGGTACGATTTATTGGTAAAGTAGAAGGCGTTTTATATTCGGCAAATTATTGTTATTGGTGATAATATGATGAGATTTTTGGGCATTATATTTTTCAATTTCGTTCAGAAATGATAGTGTAGAGTTTGTTTATATTTTGATCGTGGGTCACTTTAGTTATGATGTCATGTGTTTTTGCATTGATATGAATTATGTGATATTGTTAATTTCTTATTTCTTAGAGTTAAAAAAAATAAAAAAAAATCCCTATTGTACTTCGCTATTCATAAACATAATGAAGGGGTCGTTACAGTAATGTATGGTTTGTTGAAGATTACTTTGTGCCTATAAATACCATAGTGGCAAGTGATCAATGTGGATAATGGTTTCCTTTCCCATTATAAATTTATACCACTTATTAAAAACATGAACCAAGGCATAGAGTTCCTTATTATAAGTAGGGCAGTTCAATACTCCCCCATGAAACAACTCATAATGATAGCATATTGAATTACCTCCCTACAAGAACAACACTACGATATCATATCTATTTGCAACTATCTCCAATTCGAATGGCTTATCCAAGTTAGGAAATGCAAGTGGATAAAACCATGAATTTGGGTAACACTTTCATGAGAATCAGGTCATGCAAGCTGCCAATGGAATTTTTTTGGCTGAACTCTTGAATTTTTCAGATGAAACATCTTTCGGTTGAAAGTTAAATCTAACGACACTCTTGAAAAATATAACAACAATTTTAGATCTAACTACAATTTTAAATATAGAGTTTGTTTTTCTGTTAACACTAACTTTCATTCTAACTATTAGTTCGACCAAAAACCTTTAACTATGGCACTTTCCAGAAATGTATGTGTTCACTTCAACTTACTCCAACTTGGGAAGGAGCTGACTCCTTAAAATATTATGAGCCTATTTTCAGAACTAGTACCAACATTTTTAGAATTCAATGGACTTTCATTTGATACAATTTGTATTTAGTTTAATTGTTTTTGGTATTTCGAATTAATTTTATAAACACATGTCTCCATATTTTTTTTAGATAACATAATGATTCAATAAAATGAAAAATAAATATCTGCAATAATACATAGTCTAAAGTCAATTCCCTCTAGCTCAATCGGTTAAGGTGTGGGTTTCATTTTCTAGGTGACCCAAGTTCAATACCCTTATGGTGAGTTTAGTTGGGAGGGGACACCCAAAAATCTATCCATGTTAAGGGTTGGTGTGACCCATCCCAAGTGTGATCCCTAGGTTATTTTGATGGCTTATATGCCCATGGGTTGTGTTCTCTTAGCCAATGGTTAAAAATGTTGACCCTGCAGAACAAATAGTACACAGTAAAAAATTATGGAAAATTTATATTACAGAACCTTTCATTGTCCTCTTCAAAAGGGTATTTTTATATTTTACTCTGAAATCAAAATGAAGGAACATAGATGGAGTCTCACTAAACATGTTTAAATAATGTAAGTTTTTTCAAATTGGTCAAATTAAAAAAATTGTAGAAGTTATAATATTCATCTGTTAAATTCAAAACTATAGTCATAGTTTAATAGAGTTTGTTTAGGTTGGTGCAATGTATTTTATTTTTCATAAACACAAGTTTAATAATGAGTATATTCACGTTGAAAAACATATCTCAGTATCATTCCCTTCATTTTTAAGGAACATACTCTCAAACAATAACTAAATAGACACATCAAATCTCAATAAAATAATTTCCAAAAATAATCAATAGAAAGCTAACAAAATTCATGACGATTATTCTTTTTACTTTAAATTAAAATTATAGATAAAATAAAATAATACAATACTTTTTTTTTATCGGAAGTTGAAAAACTTCTGAAAATATATTTTATTTTCTCAAAACACAAGGAAAATAGACACCTAGATTCATGATTTTACCTGGACTAGTTCTTCAGTGATCTTCCATTTCATCTCATTGAAATATTTATGTTGATTTTTCCCCACTAAAAACTCTTACCATTGGATATTACAGAGTGGATTGGTGCAACTACCACCGAAATCGATGTTGTGAAGTTTTGTAGGTGTTGGGATACCCCAACAAAGATCATAACTTTAGTTACATTAGTAGGAATCGGTCAATTGACTATGGTCTATTTCTTTGCACGATCTATCATGAGTTAACCTAAATGGATCACATATCCCAAATACACCAATGAATGCTAAGAAAACTTGCACTTATTGAGATTCTCCCACAACTGATGTTTCTTGAGAGTCTCTAACAATTACATGAGATTTGATATGTTCTCCTCCCAAGTAGAGATATAAACCAACTTGTCATTTAAATACACTATTACAAATGAGTCTAAATAGGGGAAGAACATATCATTTATCAATTTCATAAATGTAGCTAGTGCATTACATAAAATAAAGAGAATTACCATCCATTCATACAAGCATTGCCTTGTCTTGAAGGTGGTCTTCGAAGTGTCTTCTTTTTTATCACATACATGGTGGTATCCCAATTTGAGATCCAACTTGGTGAATTACTTGTCATGTTGCAAATGGTCTAAAAAAATATTGATCCTAGGTAAACGATATCAATTCTTGAGTGTGATCTTGTTCAAAGCTTTGTAGTTGATACACATTTTCCAGGTTCCATGTTTGTTGCATACTATTATAATAGGTGAACCAGAAAGTGAGGTTCTTTGTCACATTAATCCCTTATCTAATATCTCCTACAAATATTTATTCACTTCATATGCTTCCAAAACAAACTATCTATACAACCCAATATTTATAATGGGGAGTGAGGCAACAATTATATCGTGTGCTACACTTACCTCTTAGGTGGCATCCCTTTATGCTCTTATAAATCTCCTCTATAAACCTACAAAAACTCTTCCAACTGTTATTTCTACTCTTTGGCATGTCCCTCCATGGATGTCTTTATTCTTATCCATTCCTCCGCTCAATGATTCTCTATTAAAAAAAGTATTAGAGACTTATTACTAGAACTAATCATCTATTTTTATTGGTTGGCACTTAGAAAAGATATTTTTAATTTACCTTTATGTACAATGATAATTTAATGTTTCCCATCCTTAATCAGGTGACACTAGTTTTCTCTCCACAAAAAAATTGCATATGTTGAAATCTATAAAAAAATATGTAGATATTATTATTATTCTTTCACACATAACAATATAAATAATTCACTAATATACATTCACACACATAGACATAGATAGAAGAATATGAAAAGTAATACAAAGACCAACAATATCATATTTAAATTATGATACAATAGCCTTTTGTTCTCTATTACATGTTCATTTACTTATATTGCTCATTCAGTTACAAGGAAATTGCAACTTCCCAATTGCCTTGGTTGATTAACTTGACTAGGCATTTAATTGACTTACATATCCAACTTTGACAATCGATTGATTTGTATATTTGAATAGATAGTCGACTGAATTGTACATTCAGCTTGGTTGAGTGTCAAGTCTAGTCGACATAATCGACTAGAACCTACAACATCTTTTCCCACGTCAAATATTTTCTTGTCCTAAGGAAGAGGGAGGGTGTGACTTACACATTTGAGAATGAGATTAAAAAAATTGAAAGAATATAGAGAGGAATGGAGTTAATCATTTTGTTTGATATTTTCTATTATTGTTGAATTTATGAGGCTTTTGTTGTTGATGTTGCTAGATGTAGTTTCTCATCTTTCTTCTTGGATGGATGGATGGTTCTTATGGTATGGTTTTTGGAAAATTTTAGAGATGAAATTGTGGGTCCAATTTTTTGATGCCTTTGTTTAGTTGTCATATGTATGTTCTTTCGAATTCAATTTATGGCATTGTTGAATGGTGGATTTCTTCTTGGATGGATGGATGGTATGGCATTGTTGAATGGTGGATTTCTTCTTGGATGGATGGATGGTTCTTATGGTATGGTTTTTGGAAAATTTTAGAGATGAAATTGTGGGTCCAATTTTTTATGCCTTTGTCTAGTTGTCATATGTATGTTCTTTCGAATTCAATTTATGGAATTGTTGAATGGTGGATAATGCTCGGAAAATTTAACTCTTACATACTTGGATTGAGAAATTTAAATATTTGTCGATAAGGAAAGGAAGGAGATGACTGATGTCATCATGCTGGTTGTTGTTTAAAGTTATCAAAATTAGTTTGGTATATATGAGGAGCCATACTTGGATTGAGAAATTTAAATATTTGTCGATAAGGAAAGGAAGGAGATGATTGATGTCATAATGATGGTTGGTTGTTGTGGAAAGTTATCAAAATTAGTTTGGTATATATGAGGAGCCATTCGGTGCAGATATTGGGAAAATGTATTCCACCCATCAATTCAAAATTGCACTTGAACTCTGACTGAATTAATTTGTGTATGGTAACTCAGCTTGTCGATGATAGAATAATTTTATACTACCGTCAATTCAAGGTTGAAAGTATCCTCTTCTTGCTATATATTTTTATTACCTGATCAAGGTGTTCCACATCATTATACAATTTATAATTGTTCCTTCTTACCATCTCTAAACCACTCCCGCTCTTGTTGGGTAAGTTGTACTTTGAGATCCTTTTCCTTATCGATGAGGGTATCTAGAGTTGTCCTCATCCTATAGTCGGGTTTCATCTTATCTTCTTCCTCTTAGTAAATCATTCCAGCACACTTCTTTGATATTTGAGAATGATAAGAGTTGAGGCGAGGTATGTTGGCCAATTACTTATAATTGTGTTTAGTGTGTCATATTAATCAATTACCCCATATATGCTCTTTCATACTTACTTAAAAAATTCATACTCCAAATGAAATATGATTGAAGTTTTATCAATTGTAAGTGTTGGATGGCTTTAATCTTTCATGCATGTTCCTACTTCAACTCTCTATTCACCTCCCTTAGTTGTCGAATTTCCTATTTCACTTGCAATTTTGACTCGACTAACTTCTCCACCATAGTTGAGTGAGTCAACATCCTTAGTCAATGGCTCTAGGTCCAATTTCTGTTTTTCCAGGTTGATGCAACTTTTCCATGTTTCCTTGTCCTTGTATTCTCATGATGATATCGTATCCCCATATTTCATTGTGCGCTTCCATCTGTATATTGACTCTTTCATGAATTCATTATATAGGTCAAATATTTGATTATCAAAAAGTCGAGGTGGGATCAAATATCATCTCCATTGTGGTTTCATATGTTCCAATGGGTCTTACATCTTTAAAGGTTGTAATAGAGGATGTGGTTTCCTTTCGGTGGACCATGCTATTCTTTTTTTTGTTCTTTCCTTTTGACATTCATGGATGCTAAAGTGGATCATTAGTATTTTTAAGTTTCTAGGTTTTTTCTTAGGATCATTCTCAAGATTTTTCTCAATACTCTTCTCAATATCTTATGCAAGTGGTTGATTTCTAGTTGAATTATCTAGGAAGGGATTCGACCTATCCATTGGCCCTTGGTCAATTATGATTTCAACATTTTCCTGCACACTAGAATGTTCTATTGTATCTTGTGCATCTTGATATTTTTGTTGGTCCTTTTCTATTTAATGTTTTTTTTTATTCTCTAATTCCCCTTGGTCGATCTGTGGAGGAATAATTGGTTTAGTCTATCCCCGTTTGTTACTAGCTTTATAATGTGGAGTGACTTCTCAAGGACATGAATATGATCTTGTATTTTATATAATATTAGGGGGACTGTTCATTTTTTTTAGTATCATGGTGTTGCTTGTCTCAGTGGCCTTCTTGATCTACCTATTCCTACTCTTCCCAATTAAGGAGTTATCGCTTGACTACATATGTTGCATGATCAACCTTTTCTTCATTATTCTAATCCAACACTATATCTTCAAAAGATAATTCAATTTCATTCTTTATTTTCCTTGTCTATTGTGATAGGAGGTCTTCAACTATCCCTTTCTATTTTCAAATCTTGGTCAGCTCAACCGATGGCGATTCACATGTGGGGTCGATGGTTGTCTTATTTTTTAATTTGTTTTTCAAGAATAGTGTCGACATGATATACCGTGTGAGTTGATCTTGGTCGAACACGTCCAGGAGGGTGATTCTTACCTTGCTTATTTACCCCCCCTGATTCCATCTTTCTCTCCATAGATTCCTTAGCTTTTGCAGCGTTAGTGTATTTTTATCTGATTTGGGAGGAGATCACTTCCTTATATGTAGGGTTGATGCTTCATTTCATTATGTGTCGATTCATGGCTTCGTCTTGTCGGCTTTCTTTGGCACGTTAGCCAATTTGCTAGAGTATTCTCTTGGTAATCTTGTCAAAATTTTGTTTCATTGTTTGATCATCCAACTTGTTTAGCTAGTTGGATTTTAAATTCCTTTTGAGTAGATATCGAGTGGTTGAGAAGTTTAATCTATCGGTTGTTTATATTTTATTGGTGCCACCATTCTTGTTTTTTAATTTTTACTCGAGTTTTCTTTAGAGGGGACCCTCCTTGTTTTTCCAAATTGTCGACGAACTATATGGTGTATAGCTAAGCCTCCATTTCTTCTTATGACTCTGCATCTATGAGAGGAATTATAATGGTCGGATCTTCTTCCAAAACTTCTAGGCAGGATGGAAGAAAACTCTCAATTTTCCTTTCTATCTCTTTGAAAATATGCAGTCATGTCGACTAGTAAGCTAAGTATTTTGGAGTTGGAGCCGAATCATCCCCACCATACTTTGGTCGTATCAATTCAAAGCTCAATATGGTAAGGTCAAGGTAGTGCTCGAAAAAGTACTTTATCGTACCCCCATTTATGAGAAGCATTCTCAATATCATATCAATTTCAGATATATCAATTTCGTCGACTTGTTTAGTCTACTTGAGTCATCCCTTCTAGTCTATCCAAAATATCTGGTCAAAACAACCAACGAGATCGACTTCTTTTTAACTGTTGACTTTGTTCATGATTGTTTTTTCATGGTAAAATATTTTATGTCCGTCAATTTTATTCTCTTTTCCTATTTTATACTCATGCTCACTTGATTTATAGGTGTCACGCTCACTTGATTTATATATTTCACACCCTCTTGATTTAAAGGTTTCATACTCACTTGATTCTCCTTCTCACTTGTTCAAGAACTGAGGAAGATCTTGTTTTGGAGTTGTAACTTATGTTGACTTATTCTTATCTTCATGGTATGGTTTATGTGGTGTCCAAGAGTTTTTTTCTTTCTTCCTTTTGATGAAATAGTTGTGACTTTGTTCTTATTGTTGATACATGGTTTATGATGCTTTGTTAAATAGTTCCTTCTCGTTCCACAATTCCATACCTAAGAATAAGCCACAGTTTTATTTGAGATTATTATTTTTCTTTTATTTTGTTTTGATGTTTATTTTATTTTATTTTCTTATTTATCTTTTTATCTTTATATTTTGTTCTTCTATCTTTCTTTGTCTTTTCAATAAGTTTTTATGAATTGACATAGGCCGCCACAAGTAGTGTTCGACCTATTCAATATATGTTGACACCTTTGAAAAGGTTTTCACCAACAAAATTCATTGTTGTCATATATTATATATTATACTTCTTGAGGTGGGCCCCGTTGACCACTTTTTGAAATGGGTTTTCTTGCAATATTCTTAACTATACGACATTAGTCGATTGGATATCTTTGACAACGTATGAACCCATCTAGGCAATTTCAAGATTTTGGGGTTTAACTTTGATTCAATTGTCATATGCTAGCATGGAATTTCCCCTTTTGTATTTTTTCTTTTGTGATGTAAATAATTCGATGTTTTTTGTTATTATTATTTTTTTTTGCCCCCTTTGTATTTTTTCTTTTGTGATGTAAATAATTCGATGTTTTTTGTTATTATTTTTTTTTGCTTCATCATGATGAAGGTAAATCATTATTTCTTTTCCTAGTTGATGAAATTGGTGGATGCAATGATTTTCATCTCTATCTAAGTCGTATTTGAGAATAGATGATACCCTTCCTACATTGGTCCATAAATGTAGTGGAACTACATATTCCTATCCATTTACATGCTTGAAGGGTGTGTGACCAATCGACCTTTCATAAGTGGTCTTATAAGCCAAAAGTATTGCAGGGACCTTATCATTCCAATAGTCTCTACCAATCCCACATAGGATTGGACTGCACCATTAGCTTTGTTAGGTAGCTAGAGAGGTAGTGGGGGGCCATGGGGCCCATAGTGATAATATTGGATGCCATTGAATTTAAGATGGACTAGGTCCACTATAGTACTAAATAAAGCCCACTATGGTAGTTAGATATAATAAATGTAAGAGGACTTGTTAGAAGGTTTGTCCTCTCGAATGTTTTTAGATGGTTGGTAAAACTATATAAAAGGGTTCAAACAATGTAATGAGATATGAAGAGAAATAATGTATTTGGAGTTGAAGCTCATTAAGAAGAATCCCCTTCGAAGAGGCAAGTGAACAGGAGATGATCCCTTCCATAATAGGATCCATTGTATGGTGTTTCCCTACCCCAAGGGTTTTGATATAATAAAGTGGTGGTTTTCTATATTACTCCATATATCTTGTGTGGTGATTGTAATCATATATCTCTGGTACTATTGTAGTATTTTGTATTGATGTCTTTGGAACTTAAAAAGTGGTATACGAGCACTTTTCTTGGCAGGAATTGTGGGAAGATTTTATTTATTTTTGCATATTTTTTTGGAGAAAAAAAATAGGGCCACGACATTTCGGACAATTTATGTATATTTTTGTGCAAAATTTGGGGAAACATGTTGTATATCTGAGTTCCTCTCACAAAAAAACCCAATTTAAAAAAAAAAAAAAAAATGTTTGAAATAGAGTCTGGGAAGTTAACATATATACATTTTAAAATATGCAATTGTTCAGGGTTTTTTCTACGGGCGGTGGCGAGATTGTTTTATTTCTGTAGCAACCAGAGGCCGAAATCGCTAAAACAAATTACATATTTGAGTTTCTCTTTCAAAAATGGTTGATTTAAAAACAAAATCACCCAAATTGGAGCTCCGAAAGTAAAGACATCGATAATTTAAAATCAACCATTTTTGGGGGGTTTTCGTGACGACAACAGGACTGTAGAATTCATATATTTTCAGAGGGTGTTGATATTTCTACCATATCATTCATTGGATAGATAATTTTGATATATTTATTTTGGTACATTATATGTGGTGTTTGCAATGGATATTAGACTTCTCATGGAACTTCAACATAAGTTTGCATCCCTCAAGAAATGCCTTCAACAATGTGTTCAAAATATTTAGTCAAGTGTTCAAAATATTCAAGCAATTACCTTTGGAATGCAAGAGAGATATATTATGTAGGACATCATGGATGAATATAGTCATGAATTATATGCATGGTATGATTTTGAAGACGGTTGTGATGATTGGTATATGGATAGTTGTCATTTCTGGGATGACAACGACTTTCATCTTCTATTTGATGACTCTCCTTCACCTTATGTAGAGCACATTATGCAGAGAAGTCCAACGCCTTTTATGAACACTATTTTTCAATATTCTCTAGTACTAGTCTCTTATTCAGTTATTTTTTGGATATGGATCGATCTACATATTTGGATCCCCATGATCAATGTAGATCTTTGGAGCATCATTTTCATCTAGTTCTTGAGTTCGTATATCTTCCTCATGGATTTCACATGAGCACTTGGACATGAGACCCCGGTTTACAATGGAAGTTGGACTACTTCAACATGATGGTTTTTATTTCTCCATGCGACCCTGGTTCTCTAATCTACTTGAACGTTATGTTCTACACTTATCCATGAGACCCTAGTATATGGTTGTACATCAAGCATTGAGGACAACACTTTCATAAGGGGGATGGAATGTTAGGTAGCTAGAGAGGTAGTGGGGGGCCCAGAGGGCCCATAGTGATAAAAGCAGAGGCCATTCAATGTAAGATGGACTAGGTCCACTATAGTATTAAATAAGGCCCACTATGGTAGTTAGATATAAATGTAAGAGCAATTCTTAGAAGGCTCTACTTCTAGAAGGTTCCTCCTCTAGAATGTTCTTAGATGGTTGGTAGAACTATATAAAGGGGTTCAAACAATGTAATGGGATATGAAGAGAAATATTGTATTTGGAGCTGAAGATCATTAGGAGGAAGCCCCCTCGAAGAGGCAAGTGAACATGAGAGGATCCCATACATAATAGGATACATTGTATGGTGCTTACCTACCCCAAGGGTTTTGATATAATCAAGTGATGGTTTTCTATATTGTTCCATATATCTTGTGTGGTTATTCTACTCATATATCTTTGGTAGTATTGTAGTGTTTTGTATTCATGTCTAAAACAAACTGGTGGTTTTCTATATTGTTCCATATATCTTGTAAACCCTTGTTTCCCCCAATTTGTAATTAATCATAGAATAGGAATTACCATGCTAATGCATGAGGAAAATGTAAATGTATTATAGTTTGAGTTGCCAATAGTTGACTCTGGGGGTGAAGCCTTGAAAGTAATGGCCATGATATCACTAGAGGAAGAATGTGAAAACCATACAAGAGGGTTCATATATCAAATAACCCCAAATATTCATGATAAGGATGAAAAACCTCCTTCGAATCTCAAGGAAAGGAAAGCAGTCAATGAATAAAGAATGATGGTTGAATCACTAACCACCCCCCCCC
>ML777608.1:95753-133641 GCA_009831015.1 Picea engelmannii | reverse complement strand
TAATAATTCTTGTAAACTATTGGGATCATGCACACAGTGGGTAGTTTCTCGTGCGGAAAAACCTTGGAAAGGAAGATAAAATCATGATAGCTCTTGTGAACTATTGAATTGGAATCATGCACCCAATGGGTACGTCAAGGAAATCAATGAGCATGGATAACAAAACTACCATGTGGATATAGATCCAGAAACTGCACAGATAAGTATTGTGCTAGAATATGAATTTCCCTTTTTAATTTGGAACAACAGTAAGATGTTTTCACACAAAATTGTGATTAATGTGCTTGTTGTCCAAGAATTATTGAAGGCAGGTGACGAAGACTAAGATTCTAAAAGAGGACCTGACCGAGGATGAAGTTCAAGACTTCTGAAGTGGCTGAATGAGAAAGGCATCATGGGTATTTTGAGAAAAGAACACTGAGGACGGTGTTCCTTTAAGGGGGAGGGAATTGTAACACCCCTATTTCCCCCAATTTGTAATTAATCATAGAATAGGAATTACCATGCTAATGCATGAGGAAAATGTAAATATATTATTGTTTGAGTTGCCAATAACTAACTATGGGGGTGAAGCCTTGAAAGTACTGGCCATGATATCACTAGAAGAAGAATGTGAAAACCATACAAGAGGGTTCATATATCAAATAACCCCAAATCTTCATGATAAGGATGACAAACATCCTTTGAATCACAAGGAAAGGAAAGAAGTCAATGAAGAAAGAANCATGAATGGAAACATGGGCTGTTAGCCCGAAGTACTACAGGGACCTACAGACCTGAGTTTCCTTCTGACAGAAGAAATATGATAGGTCAGTGAAACCATCCAAGGTAAGAGGGATACAGGAGAGAGGAGAAGGAAAACAAAGATGAGAATAGGAGCTTGCAAGGGAGAGGCGTGAAGCTCTCCAGTGGATCACGAACAAAAGGTCGCGAGCTTGATGCCGAAGAGCATCTAAGAAACCTCACCGAGGCCACAAATGAGTGAGAAAGCTCTGAGTTGCAGAAAAAAAGACCCGAACAGAAACTGAAACAGAGAGAGAACCCTGGAGAAGAGTGAGAGTTCCCTGGTGATATCATGGCTTAGCACGGGGGTGGCCAGAGTGCTAGTATTGAATGCCTCTGAGCCTATGGTCGGGTGGAAGGATGAACACCCACAGTCAGTTGGTTGGTGGCAACCTATAATATAAAAGTGATTTCTTACTCTGTGTAATTTAGCTATAACTGGGCATGAATTTGGTTATACGATGTATGTTTTAGGAATTGTGCTTGATTTCTGGATGGATATACTATGTCTCTTTCCTTACTGCTTGGTTGTATAATTAGGCCAGTAAGAGATTATATGAATAGGACATGATTGGTACTCATAAATACTCGTGTCTTGAGGTGGCATGAGTTAGATCCACGAATGGTGAGTTTGTCGACCTTAGGCATAGTCTCATGTACACATGCCAACCTTCCTAGTTGTCTAGAGTCCCTTGGAGGATGAATTCTATTAAGCTCAGGAGAGGTAGTATAGTTATGCACAGGCTCCCTACGAGGCAAGTAGAGACTGATACTCACTCAAGTCCTAGACTTAATGAATGATCGCAAGGGGTGTGCGGAAGAATCTTCTAAGAGTCAAGCCCAGGAGAAAGAGTGCAAAAATCTTAATTCCTTCATAGCTGATAAATATCGGTAGGGACAACACTATTCATAAGTGCTGGAAAGACCCAATAGTCAGCTCGCAGTAGAAGATCAAAGGCTGAGACCTTTGAAGCATCCGAATCTTCTGATATCGGGAAGAAAGCCAAAGCTCAGGAGGAAGAGAAAAAAGAGCCCTTAGATCAACTATAGAGTGTGGATCTAGACCATTGACATCCTACGTCCAGACATACAGGATAGTGTGCAAGAGGAGAGGATCTGAACAGATGGTATAGAGTTGTTAGATCTGGAGCGGGGACCGACAGTCATTGGATCTAGAGATAGGCGCACGAAAGAAGTCCCGAAATCACTTCAATCATTGGATCGTTGGAGGACAGGTGGTGAACATCCGGAAGCCACCAGGGTTTCAGAACTTAGGCATATAAGGGTGGTGAAGAACAAGGTTTCGAAATCACCGAAATCACGAGGGTTACTCTAGATCGTTGGATCCAGGGTGACATGTGGTAGAGATCTAACCCATCAAAGTTTCGCCATCCGGGATATCTAAGGGCAAGTCTCTTATACTTCCCAGTCCTGAAATCCGAACTTGCGAAACCCCAAAATGACATACTGTGTCTAGAGTTTGGATGTTTCGGTGTTTCGGTACCCGGGAAACCCAAGGGTCAGTTCCCTTGTACTCGTCGGTCACGAAACCTCAACTTGCGAAACCGCAAAATAACAATAGCATGTATAAGTCTTGATGTCTTGGTATTTCGTCACCCAATATATCTAGAAGTGAGTCCTTGGTACATGCCAATCCTGAATTCCTGACTTGTGAAATCTCGATATGGCTTAGCGCATGTAGATTTGGTTTTTCGGTGTTTCGGCACCCAGAAAACCAAAGGGTATGAACCCCTCATCCTCCTCTACCCTGAAAACCTGGTACATGAAACTCCAAAAGGTGGGATGCCAGGTTTTAATCTGAGGCATTGTTAGATGTGACAAACTATTGGTCCCTTTCGGATTTCGGTACTTCGAGAGACAAGAGAGAAGATGAACACATGCATCGTGATTTCCCGAATCAGGAAAGCCAAAAACACCTCTCCGGTAAGACCCGTGGTCATAGCCAATGATCACATGGGTAAGGATAAGGGATGGTAGGGTCTGCATCAGGCCCCATAGTAATTTGGGGATTTTGTTCCTCGGTGAAGGGAAGGAAAAAGTCGAAAAATATTAGTTCCCGTAGTGGGTGTGTGACATATCTTGTGTGGTGATTATATTTAGATATATTTGGTACTATTGTAGTATCTTGTATTCAAGTATTTGGAACTTAACAAGACTGGATATGATAGGTCGATGTATTCCTATGTTCAATCATGAATTTCTTCAAGAGGATTTGGATTATCCCATTAAAAATTTGGGTTCTTTGATCATTGATTATGGTTAAGGGGCACCCAAATCTTGTCACTATGTTGTCATATATTAATTTAGCCGTTATTTCCTTCGTACATGATTCAACTAGTTCTTCCTTAACCATTTTGTTAAGTACTCGACTACAATGATAATGGAATTTTCTCATGTTCTTTTAGTTTTCTTTATAAATGGGTCGACAAAGTTGATTTCCTAAATTTCAAACAATAAACTATGGTTTACTGAATGTAAAGGAATCTAATTTTTCCATAGGTGTCAACCCATTCGTTGGCAAATGTCACATTTCTTTAATTTTTTTCTGAAAATTATTATGGAAAATAGGCCACTATAGGCCTTCCAGAATAATCTTTTGAACTGTTGTATTGGCTTGATAATGGTCTCCTACAAGACCAATGTGTGTTTCATCTATTATTCCTTATATTTCATGTTCCATAGAACATATCCTTAATATATCATTGAGTCTTTTTTTATACAGGTATCCATTCATGAGGGTAAATGGTGTTACTTTTAGCGCTAGAAACTTCTTCTTCTTCTTGGGGGTGTCCTCGCCCAAGAATTGATGAGCATAAGGTAGTTCATCATCTATCCTCGTTAGTTATTCTCTTGTTTCTAGTCATGATAGATGATTTGGTTCGACGTTCTTTTTACCAAGTCAAATCACCATGTTGAAGTCGAATTCTTGGAACAATAGTATCCATCGACATATTCTTCCATGATGTATTGGTTTCTTCACCAAGTATTTGAATTCTTGATGATTAGTAAATAACATGAAAGGGTTTTCTAGAAAACAATGTATAAATTGTTTAAGAGAAAAAATCATAGCTAACCCCTCTATCTATGGCATCGAGTAGTTCCTTTTTTCTTTATTAAGTTTTCGATTGGCATAATGATTTGGGTGGTAAATAATATCACCATATGGTCATGCTAACAATGATTCAATAGGGACACTGCATGCATCAACATGTACGTGAAATTTTTTTCAATAGTAAGGAAATCACAAAATGTGTTCCTCCATTAGTTTCTATTTCAGTAACTCAAAAGAATAATTACATTCATGAATCCATACAAATTTAACATCTTTTCGAAGAAACTCCTCTATCAAAAAAGTAATGTCATATGAATTTTTGAAAGTATTGTATGTGCCCAAGGAATATTTTGATATGTTTTTTATTCACCAATGGCTTTATGTCGATGATTAATTTAATTTTGTCCATGTCAAATTCAATACCATCCTTGCATACAATGTCACTGAGCAAAATTCCAATTGGAGTGGAAAGGATGATTTTCTTGATATTCAGAGAGAGAAGAATCTAACAACATCTCTCTTACCTCATCCTTATCCACTGGATGTGGTATTTGAGCAAGTTTTATATTGTCTATTCATTAAAGTAGACAACCATTGTTTTCTAAATATATTCCAAAAATGATTTGACCACAATTATTGAGAACAATGTAGGTGCATTCTTGAGGCCAAAAGGCATTACCTTTAATGCAATTGAAAGAAATTAATAAAAAAAAAGTATTGTTTTCATGGTCTTCCTTGGTGATTGGGAATTGATTATATCGAGAGAATCTATCTGTAAAATAATAGAACTCATGCCCCATGGGTTCATTAATGATCACGTCAGTCAATGGTATTGAGAATGGGTCAATTATGGTCATTTTTTCATTATATGAAAATAGACACATATCCTTATCTTCTTGGTGTCATCTATTTTTGGTTGCAAGACCATAGGAATTTCCCATTCTAATTTATCAATTGGGTAAATGATGGCAATGGCTAACATTGCCTAAATTTATTTTTTCACAATGTGTTTCTACTTGTGGGCCAACTTATATGGTGATTTCGTGATTTTATTTCACCTTGTGATGAGGTTGATTTTCATCTCCTCCATCTCTTTCAAAATTCCTTTACGATATTTGTAATCGTGGGAGAAAACATATTGGTATTCTCGGAGTAAGATGATTATTTTTGTTATTTATTTATCGATCCAATACTGACAAATCCATGCCATCTTTAATCATTTGTATATTGATAATTCAAACTCTTTTGTTTTGAGTTATACATTCATCCATTCTGGGGTTTTCAACTCATCCAATTTTCATTGACCTTCTACAACTTCATTAGAATTTTGAGGAAAGTCCAGTTTCTGTGGATCATCCTTTTCTTGCTTGGATACTTTAAAATTTTCTTTCATAGAATTGTTTACTCTCAGGTGGTTCCTTTCCATCTGAATCTTTGTCTTGGAAACCTTATGTTTTCCATGCCCACCTAACAATTTCTTTGATTAATTTGTTCATGATTGGGATTTGTTTTTTCAATAATTTTTTTTATCTCAAGTGTTCCTTCTATTAATTGTGCATTGTAGGGTTTAAACTCGAAGTCTTTAACAAAATTATCTTTTATTTTGTTCCAATTGAAGGTATGACCACATGCTTCTTATATCTTGTACCATTTGTGCAGTATGTCATCCAAGGTGCTTATAAACATGTGTGGCCAAATTATTTCATATCTATAGCTTGTTGTCCTCCATTCATTCTCGTATTGATGAACGTGGGACACTTGGTCAAAACCAAGTTTGAAGATTTGTACGTCGACCTTTATTGATAACTAATTTCTTCCAAATCACTTGACAAAGTATGTTTTGGTAGTTGTATATGTATATAGATGAGGAGCATAAGTCTCCCACCAATGAGTAGCTAGGCGAGTGAAACATTAAATGATACATTGTACTCGACCATTTTCTCCCACTGTTTTTGAAACTTTATCTACATGCACTGATGGAGAATTTCTCTCATTCAACTGAAGTTTTCAACCTTTCTTCCAATCGAGAAAAATGACATTTGGTGTTTTCTTTATCTCTTCTTCATAAAAAATGGATACTTATTTATATATAAGCATGATCATGATATTTTTATTGGTATTGATTCTATTGACCAACACTCTTTTCCATTCGACTCATAGTTCTCGATTTACTAATTATATAATTCGATGTTTGAGTGTTACCCAATGGAAAATGATGAACTGACTAAGATTTGTCCTCATGCATTTGGTTTGACATTGTCTTTTTCTTCATTCATGACATGGTATAATTTTTATAAGTTTCAACCCATGTTTTCCTTGTTTCAGGTAGAGAGGTATTATGATCTTCCTACCACTTCATTTAATCTTTATCCTATCTATTTCAAGAGAGATAGTGAATTTCATTTTTTCACCCCAAGGTTATGCTACTAATGTGGGGTACTTGCAAATTCCTTTGACTAAGTCAATGACCTCAATGTTTTGTGACATCGAAATTATCATTATGTGCATTTTTACTTTTTTAAGTGTTCTGAATCGTTCTATAAATATTTGATATGCCAACTTCAAGTAATTCATTGTGGGTGCCAATCAAGGTCTTCCATGTTTTTTTCATGTATTGCATGGAAGAATATTTACTTTTGAACCAAAATCAATGATGACATTTTAGACCATATAACCATCAATTTCAAGGATGAATTGGGGGTTGTAGCCATTGATATGTTTTTCTTGTCATAGTTGTCCAAGGTTTTTGTATGGTCATTGGTATTCCCTATTCCCTTGGAATGTTCAGTAAGTTGATGAGTTTACCAACCAACTTATCTTGTTTTAAAAACTATAGGAACTCATCTAGGACAACATATTTTGTGGAAAATTTATTTGGTTCCATTCCCCTCTTTTTGATCGCTTTATCTTGATCAATATTCTTGAAAAATACGGTGCTTCCCACATTAGTTTCTCTTCTTGACCCAGGTCTGGGTAGGTATTTTGATTCCTCGATTGTTAAAATGTTGATTCTTTGTCCATGTAATTATGTCGACCTGCTCCCAATCTCATGATGACATTAAGATTGTTTGAGTTGAGAACCTCATTTTTTGGAACAATATATAGAATATTTACATTTCTTTTATTCATTACTTTTTATAAAGCTATAGGACAATCTTTAAGTGAGTTATCTTCCACTCCACATATAATAAATTTTTTTAGGTTGGTTCTTTCTTTAATGGGATAGTCAAGGATTATATGATCCTCTTTCCAATAGTTGAAGAAATAAATTGACCCAAACCATGTCCCCAAACTCCTTGACCATGTTCTCCTATAAAACCCCCTCTATGTTGATATACATCTATTCCATTGCATTGATATTTGTTTCCATATCCCTGATCATTATTTTTTTTAGTTGCATGTGTGCGATATATTGTATGAATATTCATCTTATTCCTCCAATTCAAACAAGATTCTTGAATCAAGTGGTTTTTTTTTTTGTAAATGCGACACCACTTGGATCTAGCATTTTTCAAGTTGTGCAGAAATTATCTTGTACTATGATTTGTCAGAGATTGTCAAATGTCACAATAGCATTTTAATTTGACTTGACAAACATCGACATCTCTTTCAAGTAGAACGTTAAATTTATAGTAGGTTTTTTTTCCCTTTGTTTGAATAAAGGGTGCACCAAAGTTTGTTTATCCTAAGGGTTTATGATATGCACTCAACGTGAAGTCTTCCTCTTTAATTATAACATATATATTATTTTAGTTATCTTCCTTCTTTCGTATGGAATTATTCTCCTCAGTCTGTCTCTCTCCAACTATGTCATCTCATGGATCATCAACCCCCCCATCGGTCACCCAACTTACTCAAAGTCAGTGATGTTATCAAAAGTTGCCATGATCATTTTTGTAGGAAAATATCCCAAGATGTATGTTGCAATTGGATTTTAGAAAATATACCTAGTCTTTTTGTTTCCTCTCCCAGTTGCAATTTGGTGGTTGTGTTGTTATGAGGAAAATATATCTATGGCTAGGGGTAAACCACAACAAACGAAATGACACCCAAAAATACACTCTAATATCAAGTATGCTATATTAATGAAATCCTAACATGACAAGGATAAAATCCTACCTCATCTGGACATTTGAAGAAAATCATCGTTGAGCATGCAACCCAAATATTTATACCTACAACTTGTCCTCAACAACCAAGATACACAAGAATATGGTGATAATATATGATGTGAACATATAAATTCTCACAATCCATTAACATACATGAAAAATGCTCCCATGGAAATTAATTCAAATATTTTCAAGATATCAATTGGATGAGAAAACAATATTTCTATTAAATTATTCAACAGAAGTACATAGGTGACAAACATTTGTAACGACACATATCAGAACCGAGAAACTAAGTCCCTCCATATGGGCCTCCACCACTTCAATCCTCCACAAAGGCAAACTCGTATGTAGGATTCAATGACGTTCTCCATCACAAAATAGGAAGAGTTTGGGGGTTGAGAACAAGAAGTTTATACTTTCAAGGACAAAGGGATGCAGACTCAATATGAAGTGGAATTTCTCCAGAGTGTATTTTCTATCAAAGTTGATTTTTTTTTTGCTTGGATATGGCTCAATTTATAGCCTCCAAATGAAATTGAAGGGCCAAGTCAGAGCGTTTCCAATATATGGAAGGTCAAGGATCATGGATCTCGTGACATGGCATGGAAACCCGACATATTTTTTAATTTTTTTCACCAAATGCGATGTATGTGGGATGTAGTGGATCAACCTATGTATATGCTTGTTGTATAACTGGTACGCTTGTTGTATAACTGATAGGGAATGTATATGTAAAAAATGTGTATTTTTTTCTTTGGAGTTAATAAAAATGGGACTTCAAGTCTACAGAGGGAATGGAAGGCCATCCAAGAAAGCTACATGGAGTGAGGAAAAAATTGATGTAATAGATTCCCCCTAATATGTGAGGTCAGAGTACTATATGTGATGGAAGAAATATATTATAATTACTAGAAGTGGAGTAATGAATACTTAGATGGAAGTACTAGTTACTCATGAGAATATTTCAATCCATAATGAATTTGCACACATGGATTCCAATCTGAATTACAATGAAAATCCATATGAAAATATATTGAATAGTTGTTCATGGACATGAATAGGAAATACATAGTGGACATATGCCATAGGATGTCATAGTCGCGAGCAAGACAAAGTGGAGTCTAGTCTCAAAATCAATTAAAGATATCTGTATATAATGGAGTACAATCTGATCTTCCATGATCACTAAAGTCATATAGGTACTGGTCCAATGAAAGACAAGAAAAGATAAGAAATGTGGATAATATAAGCTAGAGGTATTCTACACTATCCGTTGAAGGTGTAATTATACATTATGTGAATAGAGGAGTTGAGGTTGAACACAATGAGACTTAGTTTGATTATCGGTAATTAAGGTATACCATTAGCAAACATAAGACAACCCATCGATAATGAAAGTAGGTGTTAAGGAACCGAGTACATTCCAAAAGTGTGAATAAGGGTGTTGAGGTTGAACACTTGAAGAATCCATCAATCAAGAGACACTGATGTATTCCCAATTGTTGATGGCAGAATAACCTTCCATTGATGACTACAAGCTTCTAGGTACTCATAGTAATCTAAGTCTTGCTTCCATAATAGATGAGTTGAATTCAATGGAAGAAGACTCATTGAAAAGAGATAATTAAAGAATCTCCCATCATCCAGTACGAGGTACAAAGTAATATTTTGATAATTAGGAGGATCTTGGATGAATAATGTGTTCACGAACCAATGACTATGTGTGTCCCTCTCATGCACCAGATGCAAGTATTTCATGAAAGTGACCCTCTGAATAACATCCAATAATAAAAATTTCCGACAAAGGAAAGGAAACCACCAATACGACTAATGAAATCCAAGACATTGCATGAATCCCAATGTGTGAATATATTTATTCTTTTCGAACATAAGGGAAACCCCCCAGTCAGTGACTATTGAGGAAATGTCATATGTTTGGTTCGAGGTTACCTATCAATGATGAAAGAAGGCCTAGGGTGCAATGTAATAAAACAACTTCATGTGATTCTGAGATATACTGAGGGTATGGATGACTTGAAAAGTCAAGAGTTTTGAGTAATGGTCGACATAGGATTTTAAACTTCCTTTGAAAAAGAGCACGAGACATATGGATAAGTCAGAAAGCATAGACTTGATAATGATCATTGATAAAAGTTTGTGACACAGGAGGCATCAGAAAAATCTCCATAGGGACTGGAAGAATAACCAGTCGGAGTATTAAACTCTAAGTAATGATATCATCTTCATAACGTCATGATAAACCAAAACTTTGGATGAAAATGGACTATAAATTTTGTTCTCTTTTCAAAGGTGACATGACTACTGCCGATAAGAGATAATATTATTCTCCTACTCGTCATTTTTTTGTTTTCATAGGAAAATAAATGCTATGATATAGGAGAGGAAATGAGTGTCGTGAGTAAGCAACTATTTCCAAGAAGTGTAACATACCTATGCTCAATGCAAGGAAGTGCATGTCGGGTATGGACACTCAGGGGGGATGTTTCCTATATGGGTAAAGGGTGTTAAGCTGCAAAGGATATATGGAAGGCATTGCTTGGCTAGTGATGCAAATTCTAGAAGAAAGAGGCTTATAATGAGAAAATAGGAACCAGAAATAGGCTCAAAAATTCAAGAAGGATGATGGAATGCAATTAAAACTTAACTCAAAAATGTCTGTTTTCATAGATTTAGTCCCCTAGGCCCGAAAAAGTATAAATTAATACCCAAGAGAACTATTCTAGCCAATGGTGACTAGAGTATTCATTTTTCCTAACTTATCTACTTGGTCTAGAAAAGGGTTAAGCTTATATCAAATAGATATCCTTTCAAAATAAGTTAACAAGTGTGAAAGAGACAAGTTCACTCGACAATATTTTCATTTTTGGGGGAGTTAGAAAATAGCTTAACCAAAACTCGAGGGTAGTCCCATAGGTAATAGTCAGTATGCTTTTGACTAAGAAAATGGGGTTTGAGGGAAAATTCATGTTGGGAATATAAAGGAACTCTCAGTCCTATGGAATCACTTCTGCATGGGTGCCAAATGGAAAATAAGTTCTAACTAGGGCACCCATGTTCAATAAGTCTCTACCACTTGATAACGAGACTTCTAGTAGTAGTGAGAAGGTTTTGTGTCACTAAGAAATTGATTGATGCATAGGGTGTATGGACCACGGTCATAGGACAATGAAAGAATGAAAAGTGGAATGAAAATATATCTTATATTTCCGTGAAATAATATACCCATAAGAGGCACGAACAAGCGGTATGACGCTGGAAATTCATAAAAAACGCTTGACAAAACCACTAAAAAGCAAGTCTTGCCATAGCACAATTAGTCCATAAGTCCATAAATAGAAAATATAGGGCAAAACTATACAAGGTGGGTAAAACGATTATTTTAATAGAAAAAATAAAAAATTTCAGCATACCATTTGAGTTTTTCACCCACATAATTCCTTTTAGGCCATTTTATCAATGATCTTCAAGTGGCAATTGCGGGAGCTACGATCAACAAAATCAAAAACTGTCTGGACCATGTAAGTACCCATCCCATTTACTTCCATTTCAAAATATTACATTTAATTTTTAGTCCACATTTTTTTAGTATTAGAGGTTGTTACATAGAAACTAGGGTGTACAAGAGTGATATATCATCGGGTCGCATATATGACCAAATATATGTGGAAAAAATGAAGCCTGCATGAGTATATGCATCTCTATATGTGACTATGATAAGTTTATCCTACATACAATTCCATGAACACGTTGTTTAAAGGGTTTAACTCCAAAAATGATCTTTCCTTTTCAGGATGGTTATCGAATGGAGGGAAAGGGAGTATGAGGATATAGATGAAATAGTGGGAAGAGATGCAAGGGTCCAACAAGCTTTGAAACCATGTGGCATTTATAAAATTTAGGATCTCAAAGGAATGAGGGCTCAGGTGAGGTTTCTCCGGTTAATGGTAAACTATTGGGATCCAGATACATAGTCTTTCAATCTTGATGGGAAACCATTGAGGATTGAAGTGGATGATATATAATTTATCACACGATTGTCTTGTTAGTGCAAGGTGGTGAATATCAAGGCCCTAGGGGATGGAGGTGGTATGACTATGGAGGAGTACATTTCCACCCACTGTGTATGACTGGTGTAGCTCACTGTTAGCCAACATGAAGAGCAAGTTGATGGATTGCAAACAAGGGCGAATGAGGAATTTAGGATTTGCAACCATACTTTGTAGTTTTCTCTTTGAGACGGCTCCAAGTTTAATCCATAGAGTAGATATTAATCCACACAAAATGCACAATCCAACCATGTCACATTATATTAACGTGATGAGGTGGCTAGGAGGTGGTAGGGTGGCAACCCCCTAAAATGATGAGTTATTTTTCTGGTGGCACGGACAAGTCATAGTCATTGATGAATATCCTTACGGAGGGATCGAATATAGAGGGGACACTAACATGCCATTTCCACTAGGTTATTCCTATGGTGATATCAATAAGAAATGATTTTTATATATTTTATTTTTTTGTGTTTCCCAATTTTGATAAAGAAAAAATAAAAAAAACGCAAATATTTTTGTATTCTATCAAGTATTAAAAATTTCTTTGTTACATAGACGTAGGTCCTTGAAGAAAAATGGTATTCCCACGAAATCGACAAAGGGGCCAAGGAGATGAGCTAGTAGGGGGGACACAAAGAGAGTGCTACAAAATGTACATGGGAACATGTCTTGATTGACGTACAAGATTCTTGTTGTTCAAGTGGAGGATCTGCCAAAGGAAATGCAACGACAGGTAGTGGGCGTACCCTGTGCATGGGTGAGAATCTTTCAGCATCTTGCAAACAATGTAGTGTACTATCATGATACCCATACAACACCACATGCATAGATTCCATGGTCATGCTATGTACCAACCATATGTATTTTGAGGGTGTGAGCCCCATTTGGTACTATGACACAATATTTTTTGCACTTGAAAGGATGAAATATAAAAATATTGGTCTTTGAATTTACTTATATATGTTATAATGTATACATGTATGGATGTGTTTTCCTTACTTAGTTATGTGATAAATTCCAATCTAAAATTTGATTAGCATATGCATCATATACTTGATTAGAACTTCTAGGGATGTTATTATAAGTAAGGAAATAAAAGTATCAATCCAAAATTTGTACCCATTGGAATCGTTGAAGTAGAGTAGGATCTATCACATGGTAACTATCATTCAATTGACATATGACTAACTGTGAGTCTAGGTGAACTTCTAAAGATAGAACACCATGTGAAATGACGTCGCGTAATAGATCTATATCGACACTATACTTAGCCACATTATTCGTTTATGGATCCAGATGAACACCACCTAAAGATAGCAGTTGGCCCTCGAGTGATTAAATGACCCAAGAGGTAGAAGCCATGTTATGCATATGACGACTGACACCATATGCGAATTCTAAGTAAACCAAAGATTTTGTTGACATATTCCAACCAAGGGGGAAAACTCCATAATCAAGACGATGACATAAGTAAAAGATAAATAAGTATATACATTAAGATACATTAGTATAAAAAGGTCAATCCTCAGTTTCAGGGCTCAAGCGTAATACCTTTAAAGGTAGAGCCCATTTTTGGGCTCATCCAACATATTCACCTCATAATATTCTAATTCGTAGGCTCCTTTTTCTAAGAAAATTTGCACGATATAAGGACCATTCCACATGGGGTTGAACTTAAATTCCCCCAATGGTTCTTTGGCTTTGTCATAAAGGAGAACCAAGTCACCCTCAATGTACTACCTGGGACAAACAAACTTATCGTATCGAACCTTAACACGTCATTTATTCTCTTCAATAACCGTAGAGGAATATCGACACTTCTCATCAAGGTTCTCCAGGTGCACAAGGTGTTCTTCAATATCAGACATGTCAGGTAGGACATCAATTTCCAATTTAAGGGAAGGGATATCACATTCAATTGAAAGAATCAACTCCACACCATGTACTAACTGAAAAGGAGAGAAATTAGTGGAATTCTTTACTGTCTTTTGATATTCCCAAAGTGCAAGGTAAAGAATCACATGGCAGTTAGATTTACTCTGGTTGACAGTTTTTTGCAAAATGGTCTTAAGATATTTATTCACCGCCTCTATGTGTCCATTTCATTGTGAAAGTGAATTACATGATCAATAAAAAACTCTTTGGGATTCTGAATCAAACAATAATCTCTTTCAACATGAAGATTGGAGTCTTACCATCATGTTTAACAGTAGGCATGGCCTCTACCCATTTAGTAAAATAATCGATGGCCACGATAACATGTTGTTTCCCCACAGCCGAGGTTGGGTTGCAATCCACAAAATCCATCCCCCACATGGTGAAGGGACCGATGGTGATGATTGGGTGAAGTGGGGATAGGTGTGAGTGCATTTTCTAAGCAAACACCTAGAAAGAGTGACACTTCTTTACCACTTCAATGCAATCTTTAAAAATTGATGTACAAAAATAATTGGCTCACAATATATTTTGGGTTGTCTCAAGCCTGGATAAAATACCACCATATTCCCCATTGTGATAGTCATTGAGAACAAATTCATCTTCGTCATGATTCAACTAATGACATAATATATTATCCACCCCTCGATGATACAAAGTGTCATTGATAATAAGGTAGTTCTTATCCTCATGACATATACGTCATCGATTGTCTCCTGAAATATGCTTGGGTAGCTTCAAGGTTTGAAGGTATATCAAAATGTACCCATAACAGGGGTCCACAGAGGAGATAAGGAAAATATGTTCATCTACGAATGAATCGTCATGAAAAATATACTCATCTAGTTGAGGGAAGTCCAATGTCAATTCAAAGAAAACTAGAGATTTCTTATATTTCACATAAGCAAAAGTGCGATCAAATTCTTGCAAAATAACAATCCATTTATTGTATTTCCCCCCTATGATATGCCTCGTAAGGACATATTGAAATGGATTGATAAACACAACTATGGTAGTTTTTCACAGTAAGATATAATGTCGTAATCTATGAACCACAAGTACAATGGCCAAGGCCAACTTCTCTACGTGAGAGTATTTAAGTCAAGAATAAATACCCAGTTTTGACTGAGATAGTAGTCAATGTGATCATGAAGCTCATCTTCCTCCCAAACCAGTACCATACCAACTGTCCCTTCAAACGCGATGATATAAATAAAATAGTCTCTATTGTATTCTAGAGGCTTCAATAGATGCCTTGATACCAAGGATTTATTAAGAGAATCGAAGGATTCCTGGGCTCCCTCATACTGCATAAATGGGGTGTACTTATTTATTAGGTGCACGAAACATTTAGTTAAATTGGCATAGTTCACTATGAAATGACGCAAGAAGTTATCCTTCCGCTGTAAACCTTGAAGTTGTTTCATTTTGTCTGGGGGAGGAAACCCAAGTATTTCCTCAACCTTCATAGGATCCACCATGATCCCATGCTCAGACATTATGGATCCTAAAAGAAAACTAGACCTAATGCAAAAGATGCACTTGCGATGGTTCAACCAAATGCGATAATAACGAGATCTCTCAAATACTAGTTGAAGGTGAGTTGAGTGATATACTCTCTTGTGAGAGTGAGTAGCGATATCATCAAGGTAAGCTTCGCTAATATGCTTAAGATCGTGAAATCAAAAGGTCATCGCATGTTGGAAGGTTTCTTTGGCGTTTTTAAGGCTGAAAGTCATTATCCGATATGTAAAGGTACCCCAAGGAAAAATAAATGTGGTATTATGTTTATCCTCTGGTCTAATCTAAATTTGATTATACCATGAAAATCCAACCTTAAAGGAAAATACTTCGCTTCCCACACACTCGTCAAAAATATGGTCAATGAAAGGAGTGGAGAAGTTATCTTTAGGACATGCCTTGTTCAGGTCTTTAAAATCCATACACACATGGACGGTTCCTTTCTTTTTATCTATGGGAATGGGATTGGAAACACATTCAGTCAAGGGAACTAGGTAGACGAAACCAACATTAAGTAGCTTCTCTAGTTTTTCCTTAATAGCGAGGGGGGCGGGCTTCCTAGGATTAGTAGCTCTAAGATGTTTTGGAAGAGGTTTAACATTTATATTGGTTTTAATTTCATGTTCGAAAATGATGGGGTTAATCCCTGCCATCTCTTCATACAACCAAGTGAATACATCTTGCAATTCCATGAATAGATTGGTGTATATCTGAATTTATTCTGGTGAACAATCTGCACAAATATATACATTCTCGATTTTACTAGGGTTACAAGAGATGTCGATTGTGATGGTAGGAGAAATATTTTCCATATTTCCTTCGACATAAATACATGCATATCTAATGGAACCATGACATGGTTGACCATCTCACTCAAGGTAGATATAAATTCATCATGTTCGATCTTAACAAGATCCAGGATAAAATAGGATCAATGATGCATATCGTCCCAAGGCTTATTAGGACCATACATGGCCTCTAAGATGGCTTCATCTGAAGGTAAATTATCATCGAGAAAATCATCTGGAAAATATAATTGAGTGACCCATATGGGATCTAAAAATATATCCACCTCTTTCATCCATGAGGAGGAAGGATTCAGGTTAGCAATAACATCTAGAATATCCTGATACACAACTTCTGCTACTGAAAATGGAATCGCCATCCCACTATGTGATTGAACTTCATATGTCATAGCTAGGGAAGGTTGTGTCCAAGGGTCATTGAAATATGAAGTATGGAAAGGAATGGACCTCATCGACGACAAATACTCACCAAAAATGGCGTGAATATGGTGAATTGGTGCCTTGAAATAAAAGCTACCCATCAAGGAGGAGTACATTGAGAGGCACATCAACCACCTCTACATTGACCTCCATAGTCTTTACAAATAACTGGACCGAGAAAGAGAGAAGGATCCCATGGGGTCGAAACTAATTCCCATTAAATGCGGTCAACATAGTGATATATTGAGACAGGGTCAGAGACCCAATGGCTTTCCAATAGGTTAGGGACATCACACATGTCATGGTATCTTTATCAATTACAGTACGCTTGATGGTAATTTTCATGTACTCCACGTGGATTTGAAAGGCCTCGTGGTAAGGTAAGCGAGGTTTAAAATCCATGACATCATCCATAGGTTTCTAGAGCTCCTAATGTAGATAACATGGTGTTCCTCTGTGAAGGAAATGTCTGGAGCACCTACAAAGCCGACATCACATATGAGGTTTGGCCCAAATCTTTGACAATCAAATAGTTTCGGGCAACTCTGGCATTAGGATTATGGGCAGAGAACTTTAGTACTCCTTTCTAAATATGAGATAGAGGTTTTGACTTATTGATCTACAAGGGTGTTTATGGGGGAGGAGGAGTCTATGGACTTATAATAGTCTATGAAGAGTATTAATCACGAGATAGAGTGGCTACATCAATCTAATACTTAACCATATTGATGCATAGATGGCCACCTTCATGTTTCGAGGGGTTTTGACTACCACTCAATGCATTTTCAGTGTGGGAGGTCCCCGAGGCCATATGTTGATTATGTGGAAATGGGTTTGAAATCACATTGGGTCGCTGTAATAAGATCCTCGAGGCTTCCTCTATTTTGGGGCACAAGTGGGTAAGGTGATCATCCTTATAAATTTTACAGGGAAACTTCACCTTCCGCTTCTCTTTCTTTCCCTCACCAACATTACAATTTTATTTATCATTATTAATGTCATCCTTGGCTTTATTATTATTTTTTCCACCCTTACAATTATTGCCTCGTCTTTTATTCTTAGTCCCTCCTGGTTTTTGTTTACCATTCATGTTATATGAAGAATGTATGCAATGCACATCCACTGACTAGGTGGAGGTGGAGGATGAAGTTGAAGCTTGTCCTTCTACAGGTTGTCTTAGAGACAAATCTTCCAACTAGTTTGTCACCAAGTCTATAGTCTTAGCATTTGCGGAGCCTAGGATTTCATCAGCATGAAGCTAGGGAGTTTTCCTAGGATCATACTTTGATCATGGTGCATTAGGGATAATTTCATAAAGAATCCCATATTTATCACATATAAGGTCTAATTATTTGGATTTAAAGATGGATTGTTCCTTAGATGTTACCTCGAATGCAGAAACATCCTTCGAAATATAAGGAAAAAAATACATAAGGAACCATTCCAACATAAAATCTGGAGGAATGCAGGCTTTAATCAACCTCTTACATCTATGCCACTCTTTGATATGATTGGATATATGTGTGGATTTATCTTGGCAGAGGATGGAAAAAAGTTCTAGGCCGACAAAGTAACGAACTCGTAATTGGAAGTGATTCAGAAAAAAGCAATACCATCTAATTGAAATTTCCATATATTTACTCTAGTAACTCAATGTACCATATCGCAGTGAATCCCGTGAGGGTGTGCTGAAATAACCTCAAACAAATAGAATCATCATTTAGGGATTTATATGAGCACCATATATGAAAAGTAGTCACATGATCACTCGTGTTCTCACCAGTCTTTCCCTCAAATTTGGGAATGGATGAAGGAATATTGGTGGGGACGGGGGACCATGATGGATCATGACACATATCATCATTCATTAACTTTGACAGGTATGGAATATTTACCATGGCCAGAAAAGGGAGTCTGGGTTGCAATGTCTGATCGCATGCTCCTGGGAAAGATTGGGGTTGAGGGATTTCAGACCATCCAGGGTTTTCATATATACCATGGCCTTGTCTAGTAGGATATTATCCTCCTCCAAAATGATTCATGAAAGGTTATAAGAGAACCATACCCTCAGAAGTGGCATGATAAGGATTATATACGTTTCCCCTAGACAAAGGGACTTTGTTTTGGGGGTTTCCCATACTATGCAAATGACTCCCTCTGGATGGAACACCATAGGAAAAAAGGGGATTTAATGCAATAAATGCATTCATCATAATTGGCATGGAGGAAGAGGTAATGACAGACAAAATATAGGAAATAAATTGACTATCCATTTGCGCACTCCACCTCGGAGCACTGAATCTAGGATTATCCCAAGAGGAAGGAGGATTCCAACCTCTAACCATAGGATTCTCTTGGGTAATATGACCTCCACTAAATGATAAAGGAACATAAGGAGGCGTTGTGCCCCTAGACCCAAAAATAGGATTCATATTAGTCGTTGAAACAAAGGATGATAGTTGCGACATCATGTCAAGCATACAAAAATAAAAAGTGTTAAAGGCCAAAGGTATTAACTGAGAATCAAGATTTGGCATACCGAAAAGAAATCTGAAAGGGTTCTCTCCCATGGACTGAGTAGAGCTCACAGGTTTGGTGGCAATAAACCAGGTACCCTCCAACACCCACACTATTGAGGACGAGGGAGTTTAAGGGATCCCATTAATCACACAAGACAAGGGAGTCGAAAGAACTCCTGAGACATTCATATCTAACTCAATACTTATAGTAGGATGATCACAAGTTTGGGAGGTGGAGATGTATGTACCACTTTTATTAACTCTACACCTTTTATAAGGAAACTTCATTAAAGGATTAAGACACAGTGATAACTTCAACAGATGAAGAGATTGACGAGGAAGATGGTCTTTCTCCATGATGACTCAAAACTCAAGATATAATACAAAATACTAAGGCCAACTAATAATCAGAAAGAACACCAAAATAAAGAAAAAGGCTAATGCACTTAAAAAGGATATAATGGTTGAAATTGGCCTCTCGAACTAAATTAGGTATGCCTCCCCCAAGAGAGGCTCGATACTCCACATCAATAGAGTGGAAGTGTCAGAATCAATCATAAGTACACTCGTAGGCTTCAAAGTTCAGTCGGTCAGACCCCTTTGAAGAGGAAATCCTCCATAAATTATGTGTGGTGTCCAACCCTTATCTGACTCAGGTTACCTACAGAATAACCCCTGCAAGTAACTTATGTGGCTATCTATGTTAAGAAACTAGAGCCACCACGATATAACCAATGTGAAGGAAATAAGTCACAAGTCTATTCCATATTATGGGCAAGGTATCAAATCTTGAAATCTCAAAATCACCACCTCTCACAGAGGTAAGGGTACTAGCGAAACCCCCAGATACGAATAGAACCCCAGAAATATCCCTGACACTAGGAAGGTATTAGAGGGCTATCTTGACAACCAAATTTGCATGAACTCTTTCTTAACTCTGGTGTGAGCGAAGCCTCCTGACGTCACCGATTACACAATGGGTTCCACCACTCCCTATTCAGACACATACATTGAGTTTAATAGACTTGGAGAAGTTTACTCACAAAATCCTATTACAAGGCCCTAGGTCCTATACTTGTTTCTGCACCCTCAAAAATAAGATCGTTTCTAATCAATTTTAATTAATCAACGTTAATTTTAATGGCTTCTACTTACTCAAGAGGTCCAGTTGTGAGACTGATGGTATTACAACTCAACATATAAAAAAAAAAAAATGTAAAAACACTACTAAGTAATAGTCTCGAATTTCAAAGGGATAGTATGCTTGTAAATGCAAATTTTCCAATGCAATCTCTACAATTTCAATGAAGTGCAATCTTTCCAAATGCATCCAAATTAATTCAAAGTAATAAAAAGTGAAAATTCCATAAGTACAATGCAAATAAGCAAACATTTTTTTTATTTTTGATATAATGCAAATAAAATTCAAGTACTGAATAACAACCTCACATGAAAATAAAATTCAAGTAATGGATACCAAGAAGTGACTAATCAGACTAATATGCAAGGAAAACCAATGTGAATGATGAAAAGAAAGGGGTTTGCCCAAAAATTCAATAATAAAAAGGATTCCTATCATTATGTAGGAACTTAACAGTTAGAATAGGGACCCAAGAAGACACAACAACCAGAAAAACTCTCCCAACAAACACTAAACTTAGACAACAAGACCTAATATATGATGTACGCGAATTTTTAGGAAACAAACGTTTATATATGCACTGTAAAGGCATACAACTCACATATGTATGTGTCTGTCAAGGGAAAAATCACATATACCAAGAAAAACACTGCCAGGGAAAGGGTTAATCCAATAAACTAAGATGCAAGGAAAAATATAGGATGTCAAGGAACAAGCGACAAGGAAACTTAGGCAAACAGAGATAAAATCAAGCAGAAAAACACTCAACACCCAAAAAAAGGAGATCTCCCCAGTGGAGTCGCCAATTCTATTACTAGCAAAATCTCTTTATGGATAGGGGTAAACCACCATAGACAGAACGACACCGAGAAATCAACTCTAATCTCAAGTATTCTATATAATGAAATGTTAATAGGACAAGGCTAAAATCCTATCTCATTCGAACGTTTCAAGAAGACCATCGTTGAGCATGCAACCCAAAGCTTTATACCTTCAACTTGTCCTCAACAAGCAATATATGCAAGCATATGGTGATAATATATGATGTCAGAATATAAATTAGCATAATCCATTAACATACATGACAAATACACCCATGGAAGGTAATTCAAATATTTGCAAGTTATCAATTGGACGAGAGAAGAGTATAAATATTAAAGTAATCAACAAAAGTACATAGGTGACAAACTTTTGTAATGACACATATCGGAACTGAGAAAATAAGTCCCTCCAGCTGGGCCTCCACCACTTCAATCCTCCACAAAGACAAGCTCATATGTAGGAGTCAATGAGGTTATCTATCACAAATTAGGAAGAACTTGGGGGATGAACACAAGAAGTTCATACTTTCAAGGAAAAAGGGATGCAAAATCAATATGAACTGAAATTTCTCCAGAGTGTCTCTACTCTCAAAGTTAATATTTTTTTAGGCTTGGATATGGCTCAATTTATAGCCTCCAAATGAAAATTAAAGGCTGAGTAGGAGTGTTTCTAATATATGGAAGTTGAAGGATCATGGATCTCATGACATGGAATGGAAGCCAGACATAATTTTAAATTTTTGATCACCAAAACCGATGTACGTGGGTTGTATTGGATCAACCTACATATACGCTTGTTGTATAATTGATAGGGAGTGTATCTGTACAAAAATGTATATTTTTGCCTCTGGAGTGAACAATAAGGGGACTTCAAGTCTATAGAGGGAAATGGAAGGCCATCCAAGAAAGTTGCATGAAGTCAGAGAAAAAATGATGTAAGAGGTGTGTTGAGAAGAGGTTGGTATTTGAAAATATACCCAACTCCTTTATCTAATACGAATCTATTTAGTAGATATTGGGTATGTGTTATATTCTTTCTCCAAGTTTTTTAGTGATTTTTCAATATATTATTTTCATTGATGGTTTTATGATTCCAGTTTAGGAATTAGGGTTTTTTACTAATCTGGGTCAATGGATTACGGGTTTTGGATTCTGTAAGATCCTATATATGTAATGTATTGTAAAAAATGAAGATAAGATTAATATAATAATAGAGGTGCGACTATAACATGTTGTTGGTTTTCTCAGTTTGGGTTTCCAGGGTAAAATATTGTGTAATGTGTGTGTGTGTGTGTCATTGTATATTTTCTATTTTTATTAAGAATGTGATTGCAATAATTAATTATATAAGGTTAAAATATACATTTGGTATCAGAGAAATTAGTGCCTTTGGGGGGGTTCCTCTATGGTCAGGATTTTGGCTTGGGTTTTTGATAATCATTGTTATAGTGGGACATATGTGGTATTGATTATTCAAATGAAAATAAATGGAGAGGAGTTTGAAAATAGAGATCAAGAAATTTAATAGAAAAAGTTTTGAGTTATGGAAGTTGAAGATGGAATATCTGTTTTTGGACAAAGATCAATGGATTGTTCTAGATCCATGTATTACACTTATAGGAAGATAAAGAGAAGACTAGAAACATTTGGATCAAAAGTTGAAGAGAACAATCTTGTTTTGTCGCTCAAATTGAGTATCACTAAATGTGTCAGGGGAAGCTATAGCCAAGAAATTATGGGATAAGTTAGGGGATTTGTACTAGTCAAAGTACTTGGTGCATAAATGTTTCCTATGGAATAATATGTACAACCTGAAAATGAAATATGGAGACTTAATGAGAAAGCATATAAATGCCTTCAATAATGTGGTAAGTCCTCTATTATATGTTCATATTAATATTTCTAATGAAGATAAGTGCATCAATTTATTTTTCTCTTTAAAATACTCACAGGATAGTCTCGTTGTGTCCATGGGTAGTAATACAACTACTTTAAGTTTTGATTATGTGGTCTCATCCTTTTTGTCAGAGGAGATGAGGTGGAAGAACATGGAAGTATATAGAACATATTCATTATTTTCAAAAGGATGCTCCCAATAAATAAATAGATCTAAGTCCTTGAGTGGTAGATCCAAATATAAGTGTAGATCTAAATCTCCTAGAGAGTTTGTAAAGGTAAGATGGAGATTTGGAAAAGAAGGTAACTACAATAAGAAACATATATCTAAAACTCTTGACAGAGGGAAGGGACATAAATATGTTCCTTCTACGAAAGAAAAAACATCCATAGAAGGAGGGGATGTGTACTTGACTTATTCAATCACACATGTGTATCATGAGGCATGAAATGTTGACTAATGTGCATCCTTTCATATGAATCCTCAGAGGAAGTGGTTTGGTGAGTATGAAAGGTATAATGGAGGTGATTTTTTCCTAGGTGATGACTCGACAACCAAAATCATAGGACGAGGAAAATTAATGTTGAATATTATGGATGGAAGATTAGAACACTTTGTGGTGTTATTCACATCATAGTATTCGCTAGAAATTTGACATTATTTGTAAGAAAATGGATGATGCAGGGTTAAAAACAGTGTTTGAGAAAGAAACTTGTAGGATGGTTCAAGGAGAAATCAATCTGCTGAAGGGAGTTAGGTTTGGAACTCTGTATAATATTCAAGGAATTTATCTTAGTGATGATTGTAAAAATTCTATTTTTCCTGAGATTTAAGATAAAGAAGAAAAAGTACGACAGTCTCTAGATAAAATACTATGTTGTGCAATCAAATACTAGGGCATATAAGAGAGAAGGGTGTTTGACTACTGCACAGTAAAGTTATGGTTGAAGTTATGTCTAACTATTTTCCATATTTTTATTTCTATAAAAATTTCATATATTGGAAAAATAATCATGTAAGTTTTCCCTCTGGTGCATCATGAGCAGATGGAATTTTACGGTTGGTGCACAATGATTTTTTTTCACTTATGTCAATTCCATCGTTCATAAAATCTGTGTACCATGTCTCATTTATAGATGACTTATCGAGGAATACATGGATATACTTCTTCTAGAAGAAACATGAAGTCTTTGAAAGGTTTAAATAGCTTAAGGCTCTTGTGGAGAATCAAATAAAGAAAATAATTAAGGTCTTGAGGAAGGATAGTGGTGGAGTGTTTCCTAGAAATGAGTTTGAATAATTCTCTAAGAAGTGTTTTATGTAAAGGTATAAGATTGATCCATATATCCCTCCACATAATGGAGTTTCAAAAAGGATGAATATGATGCTTATTGAAAAAGCAAGGTGCATGCTCAGTGGCGTCGGGTTAAGACAAGAATTCAGGGCAAAGGCATTGGGTACTGCATGTTACCTAGTTAATCCATCACCCTCATTATCACTTGATTAAAAGACTCCACACAAGGTATGGACTGGTAAGAAACCCTCTCTCACACATCTCAGGGTAATTGGATGTGATGCCTATGTTCATGTTCCAAAGGAAAACAAAAATAAGCTAGATAAAAAGGATAAAAAGTGTATCTTCATTGGGTATAAATATGGCATGAAAGGTTATAATCTTTGTAACCCATAAACTAAGAAGGTAGTGTATAGTCGAGGTGTGGTATTTAAAGAAATAAAATATGTTTTCAAATAGTAAGTCCTACCAAGGAAGAAAGAACCAAATAAAATACAGACTAAGTTGAAGGATGATGAATCAAACTTACAAAAGAACAAGAATAAGAAGAAGAATATCATCAGACTCAAGTATTGAGGAGATTAGTTCAGTATAGAAGGAAATAAAAAAGGTACACTCCACCTGATATATGTTCAAACTTTTCTTTGTTTATTATCAAAGATGATTCTAGAACTGTTAGGGAGGCACTAGATTTAGAGGATGGAAAACTCTGGAAAAAGGCCATGATATAAGAAATGTCATCCTTGGACAAGAATGAAGCTTGGGATGTAGTGGAGCTTCCGACTAGAAGAAATCCCATTGGAAACAAATGGGTATTTGATAAGAAGCTAAATGTATAAGGAAAATTGGAAAAATACAAAGATATATTAGTAGAAAAAGGTTATTCCCAGGTAGAGGGAATTGGATTTGGTGAATTTGTCTCTCTTGTTTCCAAGTTAACTTCTATTATATTTATTTTATTTGTTGCTACTGCATTTTATTTTGAAGTATAATAGACATATGTGAAGACAACATTCCTCCATGGGGATTTGGAAGAAGAAATATACATGAAGCAACCAAAAGGATTTGTTGTTAAAGGAAAAAAAGAGATGGTATGAAAGCTAAAAAAATGTCCCTCTACAGGTTAAAGTAATCACCAAGGATGTGGTATAAAAAAATTGATACTTATATGTTGGGAACTGGCTTTACAAGGATCAAAGTGGATCACTATGTGTATTTCAAATTAATTGGTGATCATCTTATTTATTTGTTCTTGTATGTAGTGATATGTTGTTGACAGGAAAAAACAAGGATATTATCGAGGATGTGAAAACTCAATTGTCCTCTAAATTGTACATGAAGGATCTTGGTGCTACGAATTTCATTTTTTGCATGGAAATTAAGAGAGAGAGAGAGAGAGAGAGAGAGAGAGAGAGAGAGAGAGCATGAAACTCTAGTTAAACCAAGGGAAATATGTTGAGACAATATTGCAGAGGTTTAATATGTAGGGATGTAAATTGGTCAGGGTTCTTGTTCCTATAGGTGTACATTTATCTATGGATAAGTGTCCCAAGGAACATGAAGAGGAAGAGGACATGTCTCATGTTCCATATGTTGGTGATGTTAGTAGTTTGATGTATGCACTAGTTTGCACTAGATCAGACATTTCACGTGAAATGGGATCTTTTAGAAGGTATATGTCAAAGTAGCGAAAGGAGCATTGGACAATTGTAAGGAAGTTTTTCAATTATTTGTGTGGCACTAATAGTTATGGATTGTGCTACCAAGGAATATTAGGATTGGATAGAGTGTTGGGCATACATGGCTTTGTTGATGTAGACTAGTCTAGAGATATGGTTCATAGAATATCTATAAATGGGTATATGTTTAACCTGTTTGAAGGAGAAATTAGTTGGATGAGAAAAAGACAGTCGGTAGTGGCATTCTCAACTACAAAAGTTGAATACATTGAATGCATTCATGCAAGCAAGGAAAAATTATGGTTACAAAGATTTTGTTCAAGTATTGGTTTGGTACAATAAGATGTATGGATAGATTGTGTTATTCATAGTGCAATCTTCTTGGGGAAGAACCTCTCTTATCGTTCAAAGGCAAAGAATATTGATATTCAATACCACTTTGTGAGAAACATGGTTGAAGAAAAGAAGGTGTTTTTGATGAAGGTGGACACTTTAAAGAATGTTGTAGATTCATTAACAAAATCTGTGAGCATTGAGAAGTTCTCTTGGTGTAAAGGATTTATGAGCATCTTCTTTTTAGCAAAAGGTTTTCATTGATGTTTAATAAAATCTTTTTAGGAATTATGGTTGTTGACTAATCTTGGTAAATGGATTAGGCGTTTTGGATTCCATGGGATCCTATATATGCATTGTATTGTAAACAATGAAGATATGATTAACATAGTATTAGAGGTGTAGCTTTAAACAGGTTGTTGGTTTTCTTAGTTTGGGTTTCCAGGGTAAAATATTTGTGTAATGAGTGTGTATGTCATTTTATCTTTCCTGTTTTTATTAAGAATGGGTTTGCAATATTTAATTGTACAATGTTATAATTGATGATGGAGAGGGTACAATACAATGTAAACAATTATAAATATCAGTGTAAAATTTGTATTTAGCTGTGTTGACTCATGATATGTCTTCAAATACATGTTCTTCAATATAATCTTGACAATTTATCTCAAACCTCCCATGCATGATTATTTTACCTCGATTTGTGATTTTTAGCACCAATTGTTAATCTAGATTAATTTTATGCATTTGAAGGTTCTATGATGTACTTTAATAATTCTTATGGAATGGCTTCAAGGAATCACTCACACATTTATGTGAAGGATTGTGCTTGTGCTTTAGACATAGTCTGTCAATTTCTCCTTGTGTAATTATTTATATAGTTGTTGAGCTTATGCTCCCACCACTTGCATATATATTCCAAGATCAATATCTATGTCTGCATTATTATACACACCTGGGTTCATAACTACCAACAACAAAACCAATGTTGTAATCTAGCATAAAGTATGGAGATGTTACCAGTAGTCCTTCACATAGAGAAATAAACACAATGCATTAATTTGAAGGCACACACATAGACATAGATACAAGATTACAAAAACTAGCAGAGAGACTAGAAATATGCACTTTATATTATGATATAACAACCTTTTTTTCTCTGTTACATATTCATGTATTTATACTTACTCATTTAGTTACAAGGTAGTTGCAAATTATTAACTACCTTGGTTGATCGACATGACCAGGAAGTTGATTAACTTACATATACGACTTTCAGAGTTGTGTAGGGATATAACTTAATTAAACCCAAAAATTCATACAATTAAACATGGAATTCCTTTCTCATTGCATATGTAATTCATTAACCATCATATAAGCATATAATATTCAGCAGAATTTAAATTTTATTTACAGCATGAAAATAACTTATATAATCATCGCATAACTCAACAATTTATAAATAAAATACCTCTTTCTGATCCTAACTCCCGCTAATATGGTTGTCTTCTCTATTTCGTTACCCAGCATGATACTTGACCAAAATCTACCCAAACTGACTAAGCACCCAGCCAGCTAGGAGCAACCTATCTGGCTCCCTAGCTCCAGGATACCGTAAGGAATCCTGGCCTCTGTGCCCAAAACCCCAAGCAACACGGTGCCCCCTACAATGGTTCACCAAAACTCCCAAAATCAAACTCCCCACACCAGAAAATATGTCAAACAAAAATCCAGTCCCCCCTCCAAAATGCTTCCTCCTCCCAAAATCATAATCCCTCTCCCGTAGGACTCTTCCCTGTCATATCTCCCCCTTCACCAACTCTCCTCCCCTCCATTAATTACCTTATCCCCTCCTTTATTATCTTATCCCCTCCTTTATTACCTTATCCCCTATTGTCATACGTAAGTTTCAAAAGGCTTAAGTTAAAGTTATTAAGCCGCTTAATTTATTATCCATGTCATTGAATGTGATATGTAATCAATTAATTAATTAATTAATCAATCAAAAGTTATAAATAATTAATTAATAAATAATAATTAATTAATATTATTAATACTAATCATTGTTTAACTAAAACCATATTAGGATAATTAATTATCTAATTAATTTTACTTAATAATTCGTAAGAATCTATTTAACCAGGGTTGTTACACACACCCACCCTTTAGGAAACTTTGTCCCGAATTTAAGGTATCTCATGATACAAAGAAAAAGAAACATGGTTCACACATTCATGACAATTAACAGACACTATTAGTAAGTAAGCCAAGAAAAATCATACATACTAGTGTACATGTACAAGAAATGCATGTGTAGCTGGAACATACAAGTCTCATGCAGGTACTAATAATCAATAACTATCACCCTTATAGTAATTTATGTATGCATCCAATCCAATCGACATGACCATTCTTTTATAAAAGACAATAAACCAATCAAATGTTTATGAAATCCTTTAATTACTATTATCTAGTTCAACAATTTCATTTATACAATTGTGGTTTAGTTACGTAATTATGAATATTCATATATACACATTTTATTTTTAGAAGGGAAAAACAATAAATTCCACCATAAGACAAATCTCCAGTCTTTCTCAACTATTTCTACTCATCCTTCCTCCCTAAATTACTTCGATCTCCATTCCTATCCTTCCTTTGCTGGACTATATTGGAGCATCAACTATATTCACCTAACTCCAAATAGAACTCATAAGCGAAAGTGTCACTACCTTGACTAAGCTTCCCCAGCAGGCAACTGACAATCATCATCACAAATCTAGGGGAGCGTGAGATAACATCGTCCTCCCATGACTTCAGGTTTCAGAGGATACACGGTGGGAAATGCCTCCACCCCTCCTAATCATAACTAGGGTCCACACCCTACAATGGAACATACAATGGCATTGTGTTGCTGGGAGTTTTGTCATCGTTTATTTGGTTTTGGGCAGTCTCATCACCTGAAATCCTGCATTGGTCCACATATCATAGAAATGCATCCAAACCATATAATTTCACATACAAATATCCATACCATATTGTTTCTCGGCTTGTGGTCATGATATCCACTTTCATCATCATTATCCCTTGACTATTTCATAGCCCATAACCTGCAGATTAGTCTGTAACACAAACTCATACATTTCTATGAATTATCATCATGTAATTGCATACAATCATCATTTCAATTCGGTATCCTCGTACCAACAACTTAACATCAAGGTTTTCAAGTTAGAAATAGATCTCATAATATCCCATAATTCAATTTCGACACCCATTCATAAAATTATCATTTATCAAATAGATTGCATCATATCCAACACCATTCTACTAGCATTTAAACCTTCATAGGATTCACATTCACACAATATGTCAGATCATATCCATCATCATCAATAACACTTAAACATTCATAAATTTACATTCACATAGTAGATCGCATTATATCCATCATCATCAATAACATTTAAACATTCATAAAATTTACATTCTCACAATATATCGCATCATAACCATCATTATTCAAATACATATAACATTCATAAAGGTTCATATGTATTAAAAGTTTAAGTGTATAATTTAATAGTTTCACTGTGAGTAGAAAATAAAAGTGTAGACCTCACGTAAACCTGGCTGACTAAGTCAAAAGTTGGTGTTACATACACCCAAACTTCAAGAAACATATCCTCAAGGTGGTCAAAAAAGTGAGGGATAGTCTCGCAGTAGTGTCTTGGCATCTTCCCAAGTAGCAGATCCTAGACTATAATTGTCCCATTGGACCTTAACCTAGTCTACCAGATGGTTCCTGAGCTGTCAGACTTTACGTTCCAATATGCGTAACGGTTATACTGTGAGAGTTCCCATGTCCGATGCCTACAATTCCTTCCAATTTAGTTTATGTGATTCATCGGCAGCATAATGACGTAAAACAGACACATGAAAAACATTATGAGTTTTATGTAAGTGGGGTGGCAGTACGAGACAATAGGCAATGGGTCCAATTTTCTCTTGGATTCTGAACGGTCTTATAAATCAAGGTGACAACTTTATCCCCTTCCCGAACCATATGGTACTCTTATTAGGCCTAATACGAATGAAAACCTAGTCTCCCACTTCATAACTTTGGTCGGTCCTGTGTGCATTCGCATAACTTTTCTGCCTATCTTGTGCTTCCTTTAGTCTCTGCCTAATCTGAATCACCTATTCCTCCATATCTTGAATCAATTCTGGCCCAACTATTACTCGGTCTTCTATTTTATCCCAACTCAACGACATTTTGCATGGCCTTCCATACAAAGATTCGTAGGGTGGCATTCCGATGGAGCTATGAAAATTGTTATTGTAGACAAACTCTACCAAAGGTATGTAATTCTCCCACTTGGTTTGATTATCCATGACATACATCCTGAACATGTCTTCCATGAATTGATTTACTCTCTCAGTTTGCCCATCTGTTTCAGGATGATAAGTTGTGCTTAAGTTCAACTGAGTCCCCAATGCTAACTACAAACTTGTCCAAAACCTAGAAGTGAATCTGGAGTCCCTATCTGAAATGATCTTCTTAGGTATCCTATGAAAATGGATAACCTCGCTTACAAACACACGTGCCACATCAGTGACATCGTAAGTGTCTCTAACTAGAATAAAATGAGCACTCTTGGTTAACTTATTAACTATCACAAGAATGGCATTATGTCTATGATATGTGAGTGGAAACCCCACAACAAAATCCGTAGAGATGACTTCCGACTTGGACATAGGAACATCATGTGGTTGTAGGACGCCTACTGGGTGATGGTGGTCGGCTTTCACTTGTTGACACTCTAGGCACTTGGCGATGAAATGGACTATATCGCACTTCATTCCTACCCAGAAGAAAAGCTTCCTCATATCTACATACATCTTCTTCACACACATATGTGCACAATAAAGTTCTCTATGGGCTTCCTTTAGTATGATGCTTTGAATATCCCCATTTTCATGCATGCACATCCTTCCTCGATATCTTAACAGTCCATCTGCTTCTAGACTATATCCTAAATACTTTGGATCTAACTGCCTCTCACTCTGGAGGGTTGAAGTAATCTCTAAATACCAACTGTCTCCTTGGATTTGCGTCAACACATGTTCCCTCAGATTGAACTTTAAGGGTACCAAGGAGAAGACATGTGGTCTCCTACTCAAGGCATCTACAAACACATTTTCCTTCCCCTTAATATACAAAATACCAAAATCATACTCACTCATAAACTCACTCCATCGCCTTTACCTGGCATTCAGATCCCTTTGAGCGAAGATATGTTTTAAACTTTGATGGTTGGTTTTGAGCTCAAAGTTTCTCCCCATAAGATAGTGCCTCCAAAGTTTCAGAGCTAGCATTACAGCTGCCAACTCTAAATCATGAGTCACATATAGCTCTTTGTGTTTCTTCAACTTCCTTGATGCATAAGCTATCACTCCTCCATCCAGCATTAGCACGGCCCCCAACCCTTACTTTGAGGCATCCGTGTAGACTGTGAAGTCCTTTTCCATATCCAACACTCGTAGAATTGGCACACTAGTTAGTAACCTCTTAAGCTCAATGAATTCACTATCACATTCTTCATTCCATTCATACCTGACCCCCTTGCACTGCAAAGTGGTGATGGGTTTCACTATTTTGAAGAACCCCTCCACAAATCTCTGATAATAACCTGTTAGCCCCACGAAGCTTCTCACCTCATGGGCATTTTTCGACATAGGCCACTCCATAATGGCCTTTACCTTTTCTAGGTCCACAGAGATTCCTTCGCCGAAAATGATATGACCTAAATAATGAATTTCTTTCTGGAAGAAGGAACACTTTGACAACTTCCCATACAATTTTTTCTCCCTAAGGCAGGACAACACCACTCGTAAGTGTTCCTCATGTTCTCTTTCATTCTTGGAATAGATGAGGATGTCATCTAGAAAGACTTGTACAAAACAGTCTAAGTACTTCCGAAATATGCCGTTCATGAGGCTCATGAATATTGTTGGCGCATTCGTCAATCCGAAAGGTACTACGACAAACTCGTAATGCCCAAACCGAGTTCGAAAGGCAGTTTTTGGGATATTGCCTTCCTTAATGCTTAACTGATGATATCGTGATCATAAATCGATCTTTAAGAATACCGTTGCTACTTTCATATGATCGAAGAGGTCATCTATTCGCGGCATTGGGTACCTATTTTTCACTATAGCACAGTTCAAGTCCCTGTAATCTATACATAGTCATAAGGAACCATCCTTCTTCTTTACAAAAATTACTGGTGCACCCCAAGGTGAGACACTGGGCCTTATTAGCCCTAAGTCCAGTAACTCTTTCAACTGCATTTGCAATTCACAAAGTTTTGGCACTGTTATCCGATATGGAGTCTTGGAAATTGGTTCTGCACCAGGTTTTAGCTTAATAGTAAAATCAAGCTCCCTCTCAGGAGGTAACCCTGGTAACTCGTTCGGAAAAACATCCTTAAATTCTGACAATGATGGGTACTGATCTAATGAGGGTCCCTTCCTTTCATTCACTGCTTCCACTACATATAGTCGACACCCTTGCCTCAAGCATCGCTTAACCTTTATAGTTGACATAAAGCATAATGGAACCTTTCTCCATACAACCTGGATCTTTACTGGCCTTCCTTCATCATCGACATAAAGCACCCTTTTTGTGAAACAATCTACCAAAGCCCAATTATCTTCTAACCAATCCATTCCAATGATTAGGTCGTATTCCCTGAGAGCAGTGACGTATACCTTCAATCTGGTAATACACACTCCTAGGTCTACTATACAATTATCAATGCTAGGTCCTACCGCTTGTTTTTCTCCCAAAGCCATCTGGACTTGTTTAAAGTCATCGTGCTCATAGGCTACCAACCCACTCTTTTCTAATGCAGGTGAAATGAAACTATCTGTCGCACTAGAATCAAATAAAATCTTAACATTGATATGATTTATTGTACCTGATGACTCCACCATCGTGGATTGATGTTCGGCCTGACGATTATTAACCGCTGTGTAAATCCAGTGGTTGCTACTTTCTCTTCCCATTGGTGCCTTTCCTTCTCTATGCACGAACCCTAATTGTAACTCTGGGCAGTGACGCTGGTAATGGGGTCCTTCGCACCCCCAACAGGTAACACAAGATTGAACCTGCGCACTGTTATGTGACTATCTCTGAAATGAGTTCCTTCCCCTAGAACCCCTGCCCCTACTAGTTGTTCCCTGAGATGGTCGTGGACCTGTCTATGTCGTTGGTGAAGAACGAGACGTTGCACTCGCTGCCATTGAAATCCCTGCGGTTACTGTCCTTGGTGCAACTCTGTTACCATATGGAGTTGACCTTGAGCCCCCTCCCCTAGGAAATTTCCTAGGGGCCTTCCCCACGAATCCAGGACGATGTAGAAAGGTTGGTCTTGTACCTCCAGTTAAGTTCATGTGTTCCTCCACATAACGTGCATTTTCCACAACTTCCGCTACCGAAGACTATTTCCACATCCGCACCGTAGCTCTTATCTTAGGGTTCAATCCATAGACGAAGCACTCTACCTCTTGTTGGTAATCATCCATATACGAAACATATTTTACCAATTCCATAAATCTGATCTCATATTCTTCTACAGTTTTTTTTCCCTGTACTGAGGCATGAAACGCCCCTACCTGTTGTTCCTCATAGTAAGCTAGCAGATATTTCCTTCGAAACCTCTCCTCGAAAAGTTCCCAAGATACTATGTCTTGTGTAAGATGTAGTTGTCTTTCCAGGTTGCCCCACTAGTTCAAGGCTCTGTGTCTTAATTGAAAAATCGTTATCTTTGCCTTTGAGTTGGATGCATAGTCCCTTAAGGAAAAACACCTTATCATTCCTTCCAACCATGCTTCTGCACGTTCATTGGTGCGACCCGCGAAAAACTCTGGAAGTTTGATCTTTTGCAGTTATAGAGTGATGTCTTCGGGTGGAGGTCCTCCCCCTGAATCCCTCGATGCTTGTGGATTACCCATTCTAGATGGTGGGGGTTCCACTTCGGTCCCTACTGGTTGTCGCCCCTTTAAAGTCTCATTTATGGCCTCCAACGAGCACAGTATGAGAGCTAGTTCAGGCGATGGTGGCGGCAAAACTGACGATGTTGGTTGTGCCTACGATGATGCTCCTCTACCTCAATTCCATTGAGTCCTAACCATCTTGTATGGTTTAACCTGCATCAACCAAAGTTGTCAGGGTGAGTTCAAGGACGTTTCAAATTGGTGCTACTTAAACTAGAAAACATGGTTAGGAGTAAGTTTCTTTTACTTGTCTGTAAATAGACATTACTCTCTTTAGGGGATTGGTTAGGTTAGGATTAAGCGTATAATATTGATGTCTTCGCCTAAGAAAACTATTGATTCCCTCGCCCGGTATCTACGCTAGCTTGCACCATACTCGTTGATTCTCTAACTCACCTGCCTAGCGCGCATGAAGCCCCCTCCCACTTATCTTGTTCTAAGTCCTTATACTTTGCATATAGAACTAACTAAGGTGACTTCCAACCTAAAGTTAATTAAACAAGTCCAAGGTTATCCTTCGATGCTTGACTTGTGAGATTTCCTTGGCACGTTGTACATATGCATTGAATTGTGTGTCTCGGTGGCTACAGGTGAGAGTCTTGAGGATTGTAGAGTGGCTTTCAGGCATTGGAGCTTATCACTTGGCTTTGAATGGTGGAATGGAATGGAAGGGATTGGTGATTGGATCGATGAGTTGTGTGTACGGTCTCATGAGCTTGGCGCTTGGATAATTAGAGATTATTCTTGAGGATAGTACTTTGCTACTATTGATAATTAAATTATTTATATGTGAATTTATTTTCTAAAAGTGATATGTGTGGCACGTTGGTGTTTGGTCATTTCTTAAGGCTTGGGCTTGGTGGGTGGTCGTGGGTTAAAAACCCATATCACTCCCTTAAGTAACATTTTTTTTTTTATATAAACAGTTTAAATTAATTAATTTAAATTTTAAATCCCTAATTTAAAATAAAACCTAATTTATTTTATTTATCTTAGCTATAGAATTGTTTCTTATATATATTTTTTAATATAAGAAATTAATAAAAAAAATAAGTTTTTCTTTTATAAGTAAATGAAATAGATAACTATATAAAAACTTACCTCGCAGGCCTAGACCTCACATGCGATCGACATGTTACTTCTTATTTCCGAAAAATAATAAAAAAAAGGTTATCATTTAAACCCTAAATGCCACCATTCCTTCCTCATTTGCTCGGTCATCTGGTGTTTTTGTAGGGAGAGGTTGAAGGAGGGAGTTTAGGCACGGCCAAGGGTTAAGTTCCTCCCTCAGCTTTGGTCACTGAGCTATGGCTCTCTCTCTCTCTCGATGGGTGTGGAGCCATGAGTTCTCCTAGGCATGGCTCTGTATTGTCTTGTATATTGTTTTGATAGTATATATATTCTTATTTAATTTATTTGCATAGTTTTATACCCAGGATTTTTTTTAAATCTTTCATGAGCCCAAGGCTATCGTCTTGTGTTTGGATCTGGAATTGGCTGGTAGTTGTGTGCTGGTGCTAGCGCGTTGGTAGCCTAGCCTTTACATTGTTGCTTGTGCGCTTGTCTCTTATTCTCATCCAACCAGCTAATGTGGGCATTCTACCAAATATAGAGAAACAAATGGTGTTGCATAGCCTTTCGCCTCTCGTGGGCTCAGTCCTCGACGTGTTTGTATGGTGTTTGTGATTTTGCATTGGGTTTGTGTATTGGGTGTCACAGGTCTGTTGCCGACAATCTCGGTGTGCTATGCCTCGTGCTTGTCTGGAATACCAGACGCGTGGGTTCCTCCTCCATGTGATTTCAACACTATTCTTAATGATTTTTTGGTTTTATTGTTGTCTTTGAATTTGAGGTTTTTAGTGTTTATATACCATTTATGCAATGAGCCTAATATCATAAGATTTGAGGCAAAACCGTTTATATATTAATGTGTTTTGGGGGAATCCATAACATTTCGGCCTAGATATAATTTGTCGTAGTTTTAAAGAGGGTTAGGTTTTTATTATTTTTGGAAAATTTAACTTTGAATTTAAATCTTGTGTTCCACAAGGACGGTAGAGTTTCAGCTTTTGATCATTAAGAGCAGAAGCAAATTCATTTTTCTTACACAGTGCACCCCCTCGTGGGATTCTCCTTAGTGGTTCGACGCTTGGCACTTTGATATGTGTTATGTATTGAATGTGCTTCGTTGGCGATAGTTGATGGACTTAGTTTGGAGATTGGGTGTGAAGCTCAACATTTTTTTATTTTGCCAAACGCGTGGTGCAAGAACATGCCCGTGGGATCCTTCATGGCTTCGCCTAGGTCCTGACTTTGATTTGCGTGTGGCTATGTGGTGCTAACCTGTGTAAAAAAAAATTGTTCGTTTATATATATATATATATATATATATATATATATGTTATTATATATATATTTTGTATTTACAGTCTACAACTGCATTTTGTTTTGGGCACTGGAATCTGGTGCTCGGATCTGGGCGCTTGACGTTGAGCTTGGTATGTTGCGTGGCTATTTCTAGGAAGATATATGACAAGAGGTAATCGTCCCATGACGTCCTCCTTCATATGACTTCAGAAATCTACCGCAAGTTTTGGTGGTTGTTCATCATCGATCGGGAAAAATGGACAGACCTTTACAGGGAAAATTAGGGAAAATTGAACCTATACAAGGAAAAGTGACTCGTGGAGGGTCTTCCTTCCCTAACTACAAACAAATAATTTATTTTCCCCTCTCTCTTTACAAAGAAATAATATTTTTTTTTTCTCTCTCGCTGTAGAGTATAAAATAATTTATGCATTTGAGCAACTTTTAATTCATTGCCCTCCCTAATCTTTTCATTGGCTTATAGGAGTCTTGCTTAGCATTGTGGTTAATTATGTTGTTAGCGTAGTTTGTTTTTCATTTGTTTTTACATGATTTGTAGGTGCTTTTCAATTAAGGTATGGTTCAAGAAATTAGTTGTAATAGAACATGTATCTGTGACTGCAGTTCATTGGAGCATGCAAAGATCCAATCAAGGCAATAGTTACCGAACTGCTTCAAAAATACATGATGAGTTTACGCCCCAATAGAATTGATCTCTATGTTGAAATAAGTTTTTCACTTGACATTGCACAAGCAATGGACTATCTACATGCCAGTGGGATTATACACATGGATCTAAAGCCTGGTAATACAAATAGGTTTACTTCTAACCATTTATTTCTTGAGAATGTGATTTTTGAAGTACCACGTACTTGTGAAGTTTTTAACTTCAAGGTCCATTACCTAAAACTCGTATTTCTACACAACACACACTTTTCTTTTTTGCTACCATTACCGGGGAATTATCCCTGCTCTAGAATGACAAATTATCTGACAGCATTGGCATTTCACTCAATGTGGTTTTCTTTATTTAGGAAGCATTATGTATAAATA
>ML777608.1:68752-95686 GCA_009831015.1 Picea engelmannii | reverse complement strand
TTATAGGTTAGGTGGAGCAGGAGTTGGAGCTTGGACCTCAGGCCCAGATTTTCATCTAATTAAGGGTTTTAGGGTTTCACCATAACTAAATAGAAGTGTTTAAATTTTGGGTGGGGTTGGTCTAAATTTTTGGGTGGGTAGGTAGGCCCTTGGCTCCAGATTTTGAACCAGGGCTATGATACCATGTGTAGGGGTCTAACTTAATTAAACCCATAAATTCATACAATTAAACATGAAATTCCTTTCTCATTGCATATGTAATTCATTAACCATCATATAAACATATAATATTCAGCAGAATTTAAATTTTATTTACAGCATGAAAATAACTTACATAATCATTGCATAACTCAACAATTTATAAATAAAATACCTCTTTCTGATGCTAACTCTCATTGATATGTTTGTCCTCTCTGCTGCCTTGCCCAACCTGTTGCTTGACCAAACTCTGCCCAAACCAACTAACCACCCAGCCAGCTAGGAGAAGCATGTCTGGCTCCCTAGCTCCAGGATACCGTAAGGAATCCTAGCCCCCATGTCCAAAAACCCCAGCAACCCGATGCCCCTTGCAATGGTTCACCAAAACTCCCAAAATCAAACTTCCCACACCAGAAAATATGCCAAACAGAAATCCAGTTCCCCCTCCAAAATGTTTCCTCCCCCCAAAATCATAATCCCTCTCCCGTAGGACTCTTCCCCATCATATCTCCCCCTTCACCGACTCTCATCCCCTCCATTAATTACCTTATCCCCTCCTTTATTATCTTATCCCCTCCTTTATTACCTTATCCCCTCCTGTCATATGTAAGTTTCAAAAGGATTAAATTAAAGGTATTAAGCCCCTTAATTTATTACCCATGTCATTGAATGTGATATGTAATCAATTAATTAATTAATTAACCAATCAAAAGTTATAAACAATTAATTAATAAATATTAATTAATTAATATTATTAATACTAATCATTGTTTAACTAAAACCATATTAGGACAATTAATTATCTAATTAATTTTACTTAATAATCCCTAAGCATCTATTTAACCAGGGTTGTTACAAGTTGACTGAGTCAGATAATCGACTAGATAGTCAACTGACTTATATATTAAACTTGGTTGATTGTCAAGTATAGTTGAAAAATTCAACTAGCCCCTACAACAATATCCATCGTACACATGTAGGGGATCCTAATCACTACACAAAGCATGTCAAGGGTACTACATCTAAATCCACATAATCAATAAAATATACACATATAAGAAACTTGATCTTACATTGTTTAGTGGATTTGAGCTCTACATCCTTATTCACCCATACCAATGGATGTGGGCTCAGATGTTCATGCATATCTAACCCAATATTTTTTACCAAATCCTTTTCTATGAGGTTGTCTTGTGAACTAGAATCGAGTAGAGCATCCACCTTGGTATTTTTGACCTAAATCGTAATACATAAGAGTTATGTTATTTCCTTGTGATGAATGATACTCAAATTCATTTACTTCTATAGTAAAGTACAAATAGTCTTCTCATCCACATCCCAACAAATATCTAAATGGTTTCTTGAATCCATACCCAGTAGGTTCTTCTTCTTTGCATCACTTTGATGGTTCTTGGGATTCATATTTGGATGTAGATTCCAACACTTATCTTCATTGGGACCATCATTATTTAAATATTTTCAGTGGTTGTTTCAATCCTTTCACTAATGTGTAGTAGCTCTCATTTTCTTTCATTTTCCTTTCCATTTCTTATTTTCCTCCTTGGAAGAATCTTTGTGGTATTTCTATTTAGAAACACTTGGATATCATTTCGTATGGCCTATGTTTTCCAGTTATTGTACTTGCACATAGGTTTCATCAACAGTACCAGGTTTGAAGATTTTATACTTCTTTTAGAAATGAGTGAGTATACACCCAAAATACTTGAGGAGTATGCGTGATTTCTTGGGAGAGATACCCAACATGATTTCTTCTTGATTTCATTGGTGTACTCTAGCACACTCTACCCATGTCGCTACCTAAAGTGATTCCAATGAATCCAATGGTCCTCTACAGAAGAAATGCGATAGAAATGAAACTCCATGAGTGTTTTAATATCCTCACACTTATTTATTGGTGGATCAACCTCCATCCTAAGTGTCTTTGTGTGTCTTTACTAGTAGTTCAGTGCATGGTCCTCTAGTTTCAATCTGGTAGAAAAATAATATGCTCTTCATCTATATTATGGACACTAAAATAAACACATATATATTGCAACCAATGAATCAGATTAACAAAATCAACATCAACTTGTTAAGTATTCATGTCCACCTTTTATTTGGTTTTGAATAGGGGTTTTGAAGGACTAGTGGAATTGGACCTTAGTTTCTCTTTCTCGAGATATTTTTTTACTCCTTTTCTATGTATTAAATATATACTGGTTTCTTATCTCATTCAAATTGTAATTTAGAACCACCAACCTCCCAGAAAGTTCCAAACTTGTTTACTAGACTTTCCATGAGCAGGTTGATGTTGCAAGATATATCAGTGATTTTCTCTTCAACCCTCACAAATATCTCTTCTACTACGTCCTGAGAGTTGTTATGACTCAATTAATTTTCCATGGCTAGGGTTCTACAACTTCCTTCTTAAGTGAATTCCTAGATCCTCCAACTTCCACAAATACCCCAAAGGAAATTACTTTGACACTAATATGATTTGTAAACTACCATGGATATTCCGTTAGAACAATTTTCCACAAGAGCTATTGTAATATACTAAAATAATTTATTATGTAGGTTTATTTCCTTAGATATTAGTTTGTTAGCACTAGATTATTACTCAAATTTATGAAAATATCTAAAATATGAAAAATAAAGAACAAGAAAATGAACATACCATCAGCTGAAATGAACACAAGATGTACCTATAGAAACCAAAAATGGGATAAAACCCAATTTGAACATGAGGTATATGCTTCATTATCTTTTATTTAGTTATAAAAATGTAAATACAAAGAAATAGGCACTCAATGTGGATTTTCCTTTGATGTTATCTATTTAATAGATTCAACAAAATCTTCTTCCTCCTCTATAGAATCTTCTCACTACTAGATAATATTCTCAACTATGGAACATGTTTAATGATAAATAATGGAATCCTTTCTCCTCCTAATGGCCCAATATTTAACATAACCTGATAACCATATAGGGTTAGGGTATTTGCATGTCTCAACCTCAATCAGTGTTAGTTTTTGTACCTTCTAGAATATTCTTGAAAGTCCACACATGGATATCCCACATGTGTTAGTAATGGGAGTTAACATGACATCCACTCAATAACATGGTTGTTAACAAGGTAGATCAAATTGTGGGAGGCATAACTTCTACATATGTGCTCTAATTGGGGTGATTTTTACACCATTGGAAATATCTCAATGTGTATAGAAAATTCAATAGGGTGAAGTCTATGATGGAAAAAAATTTACCATAAAAAATGTCGTTTGATGCCTCAAATGGGCTCTGGAATGTTTCATACATCAAATTTCAAAATTGGGAACTACCACTAAAATAGGCTCTAGAAGCCAACTCCTCCAATTTTTCTACCTATAAAGTACCATTCAATGAAAAGTTATATAATGATCCAATATCGATAAAAAACACCTAGTGAGTAGCTTCTTGAACTTTGATACTTAATTCATTGTGAAAATTTCAAGCCTCGAGTGTTGAATACTTTTTAAAACACATTAACCCCACATGCTTACTATAATTTATTGTATTCTTAAATACCCTTGGTTTTTCTTCAATGGCGAATGAAATATTGACATGTCTGGATGACCTAATGCTTTCCAATGAATATCAAACCCCAAACACATCAAGTCAAATGACATTTCCATTAACAATGTCAAGAGGAAATGACCTTAATCACATCATAACAACAAGTGCCTATGTCTATGTCAAGACCTGGCCTTTGTAACATTTCAAAAAACTATACGTGATGATAGAGATATAATTAATTAGTAATGAAACCCCTGTATAGAATTCCATTACAAACACATGCATAGAAAATCCTTATTTAAACCTACTTCTCTTCCTTGAGAGACCATGACAATAGCTCTAGTTGAGTAAAGGAAATTCAAAACAACCCTTTTTTCTAGCACATCCCTTCCTTCTTTAAAATTCAAAAGACATGAGAGGCATGGGGTTTTAAATGAGAGGTATTTGGTTAAATGCCTTGATATTTCTATTTGGAATATGTGGTAATCAAGGCAACATGTCAAGTGTTTCATGAAATATTTTTTCATAAAATGTTCATAGAATTGTTGTTTGACAATAGAGGTTAGTAGTACAAAATATTAGTAGACATTTTGTGATATTTTTCTTTCGATATGATTTGTGTTTCAAGTGCTTTATGATATGATTTTTATTCAATAGTACTATGGAGTTCATGATGTAAAGGAAATTTTTGACATAATGATAAAGTCTCTTTCCAGTAAGTCGTTAATTTTCTTGGGTGAATTATATTAATTATGTGATGGATCTCAAGCCAAAATTGGCGCTATCACAAAATATTTGTGTTTTTGAGTAACATTTAATTTTTTTGAGTAAATAACTTGAGGACTTATTACCTTTGTCTTACTATTGTCTACTTAAATATTCAACTCTTATGCCAATGTTGTAATGCTAGGGAGGAGTGATGGGCATTAAGATCCTTTCAACTTCAAACCCTATGTATTTTAAGAATGTAGGGTCAAAAAATAAATCTACAGTTCCAAATACTTCAAAGTATTATCCTATTCCTAGTATCTATATAGTGGAGCATGCTAAAGAAGTAGAGTATGCTAAAGAGGTATCATTTTTTGATACTTCACTACCAAAGGTAACACATCTGCCTTCAATTTATGAAAATTATGTATTTATTTGTATATTTAAAGGGTATTTGGACTCCTACATTGACTTTGTATAAGTGGATATACTTGACATAGATAAGTAACTGTGAGATCACTCTTTGCTTGAAGAGTTTTTTAATCTTTTAGTTCTATGATGATGTTGATTATAACACAATGTTTGATGAGGGTCCCAAGCTTTGGGAAAGTGTGAGACTTTTTATAACGCGTTGGTTCCCATAATTTGATCCTACTCTATGTGAGTTACTTGAATGTCAGTTTGGCTTCAACTTCCCAATTTTCCATTGCCTTTTTGGTATTTTCTAGTTTTTGAGGATATCACGAATAATTTGGGAAATTATACAAAATCAAGTCTTAAATGAGAAATATAAGATTATGTACATATGCTCCACGTGTGTTAAGATAGATCTTAGCAAGGATCTTCTAAACAAAATGATCTTCAGATGGGAAGATTTCCAATATACTCAAGTTTTGGAATATGAAAACATGACATTTCAATGATGGGTATCCCAAATTTTGGGACACCTACAAATTAACTATTTTCATGCTTGAATTCATCGTCCCAAGAAAAAGGACTGAATCAAAACAAAAAAGCTAAAACATTTTGGATAATGATGATGATCGGAATGAAAAATCAACAACCACAAGCAAATATTGGATCATTCAATCCTTCCTTGAGGGATATAATAGAATACATGGGTATAGGGATTTCCTCCTTGACAGAGGTAGTTGTACCTTAAGGAGTAGAACAAAAATACTACATGAAACCAATACATTTTATTGAAATAAGGAATTGGGTCCTTCTAGAAATTATGATATCTCATGTTCTTATCTACAAGTAGTTTCTATAGCTCCTTTTCCAAGAGGGTGGCTAGAGGATAGAAAGAAGAAGGGGAAAATGGATGCATTGATTATCATTGTTAGAAGGTCACAAATGACATGTATGTTAATCGTGTATAAATTTACTCTAGTAGGTGGAGTTGGTATCTATTCTTACTTTTGTGGTAGTGTGCTCTCAACTCTTGAAGAACATAATCTCTTCTTACAATAAAATAGGAATTGTGATTTTGTCTTGGAATTTTTTTTTTTTATTATTATTATAGAATTGTGTCATATATTTCATGATTTAGGTAATAAACATTTTCACTAATTCAAACAAAAAAATTATATTAATTATATTATGTATAAAAGGTAACCTATTATTGTCAGAAAAGTGGATATTCATATCTTCATAATATATATATATATATATATATATATAATTAAAAATTATATATTCTAATAGATAATTGTGTCTCTTACATTGCATTTCTTGACACCATATTTCAATTCATTGGGAAAGTACCTAAAATCTTCTCTCCAAGTCAACAAATTGTAATTTTTCAAGATTTGCATTGCCCCTAAAGGAAACACCATCATTATCTTGGACTCAATCATCATTATCTTGAACTCAATCTTTAGAGAATTATTTAATAATACTTACTCTATTATTAAAATGTAGAAGTTACTTTCGCTAACCACAACGATTGTATTATCTTCATCATGATTTGTCTTGAAATTTCAAAGCACTACAATATCTAGTTTCAATGCACTCAAACTAGATATTATATTAAATTCATTTTAAATACTAAATATAGAAAATTATTGGAAATTTATTATGACATATTAGATAAAATAATATATTTATTTATAAATATATAATTTAAAATAGACAAATTTAATTTAGGATACACACCATAACAAATTAATATCATGTTTGAATTGATGAGTAGTGACTATTTTCTTGGAAATGTCATATTACATGATAAAAAATTAATATCATGTTTGAATTGATGAGTGGTAGATAATTTATTAGAAATTTCATATTGCATGATAGATATTTGAGTGGATGATCTAAGATGCACATCATAACAAATTAATATCATCTTTGAATTGATGAGTGGTGACTAATTTCTTAGAATTGTCATATTACATGATAACAAATGAGTGGTAGATAATTTATTAGAAATGTCACATTACATTATAGATATTTGAGTGGATGATCCTACTCTATGTGAGTTACTTGAATGTCAGTTTGGCTTCAACTTCCCAATTTTCCATTGCCTTTTTGGTATTTTCTAGTTTTTGAGGATATCACGAATAATTTGGGAAATTATACAAAATCAAGTCTTAAATGAGAAATACAAGATTATGTACATATGATCCACGTGTGTTAAGATAGATCTTAGCAAGGATATTCTAAACAAAATGATCTTCAAATGGGAAGATTTCCAATATACTCAAGTTTTGGAATATGAAAACATGAAATTTCAATGATGGGTATCCCAAATTTTGGGACACCTACAAATTACCTATTCTCATGCTTGAATTCATCGTCCCAAGAAAAAGGACCAAATCAAAACAAAAAAGCTAAAATTGTTTGGATAATGATGATGATCGGAATGAGCTAAATCAACAACCACAAACAAATATTGGATCATTCAATCCTTCCTTGAGGGATATAATAGAATACATGGGTATAGAGATTTCCTCCTTGAGGGAGGTAGTTGTACCTTAAGGAGTAGAACAAAAAGACTACATGAAAGGAATACCTTTTATTGAAATAAGGAATTGGGTCCTTCTACAAATTATGATATCTCATGTTCTCTCCTACGAGTAGTTACTATAGCTCCTTTTCCAAGAGGGTGGCTAGATGATAGAAAGAAGAAGGGGAAAAATGGATGCATTGATTATCATTGTTATAAGGTCACAAATGACATGTATGTTAATTGTGTATAAATTTACTCTAGTAGGTGGAGTTGGTGTTTGTTCTTACTTTTTTGGTAGTGTGCTCTCAACACTTGAAGAACATAATCTCTTCTTACAATAAAATAGGAATTGTGATTTTGTCTTGGAATTTTTATTTTTATGTTTATTTTTTATTATAGAATTGTGTCATATATTTCATGATTTAGGTAATAAACATTTTCACTAACTCAAACAAACAAATTATATTAATTATATTATGTATAAAAGGTAACTTATTATTGTCAGAAAAGTGGATATTCATATCTTCATAAAAAATATATATAATTAAAAATTATATATTCCAATAGATAATTGTGTCTCTTACATTGCATTTCTTGACACCATATTTCAATTCATTCGGAAAGTACCTAAAATCTTCTCTCCAAGTCAACAAATTGTAATTTTTCAGGATTTGCATTGCCCCTAAAGGAAACACCGTCATTATCTTGGACTCAATCATCATTATCTTGAACTCAATCTTTAGAGAATTATTTTATAATACTTACTCTATTATTAAAATGTAGAAGTTACTTTCTCTAACCACAACGATTGTATTATCTTCATCATGATTTGTCTTCAAATTTCAAAGTAATATAATATTTAGCTTCAATGCACTCAAACTAGATATTATATTAAATTCATTGTAAATACTAAGTATAAAAAAGTATTGGAAATTTATTATAACATATTAGATAAAATAATATATTTATTTATAAATGTATAATTTAAAATAGACAAATTTAATTTAGGATACACACCATAACAAATTAATATGATGTTTGAATTGATGAGTGGTGACTAATTTCTTGGAAATGTCATATTATGTGATAACAAATTAATATCATGTTTGAATTGATGAGTGGTAGACAATTTTTTAAAAATGTCATATTGCATGATAGATATTTGAGTGGATGATTTAAGATGCACACCATAACAAATTAATATCATGTTTGAATTGATGAGTGGTGACTAATTTCTTAGAAATGTCATATTACATGATAACAAATGAGTGGTAGATAATTTCTTAGAAATGTCACATTACATTATAGATATTTGAGTGGATGATTTAAGATGCACACCACAACAAATTAATATCATGTTTTATCATGTTTGAATTGATGAGTGGTGGCTCATTTCTTAGAAATGTCAAATTACATGATACAAAATTAATATCATGTTTGACTTGATGGGTTGTGGATAATTTCTTAGAAATGTCATATTACAAGATAGATATTTGAATGGATGATTTAAGATGCACACCATAACAAATTAAGATCATGTTTGAATTGATGGGTGGTGGATAATTTCTTAGAAATGTCATATTACATGTTATGCCATATTACATTATAGATATTTGAGTGGATGGTCGATAACATATTCAAAGTATAATATGACAAGGCATTTTTGTTATACATTCCCAAAAACATGGTTATGACAATATTCATTATTGGACAAAGCATTCTCTATTAATTAAAATTATTTATATTATTTTATATCAACTAAAATTACTTATATAACATGGTTATAACAATATTCATTATTGGGCAAAGCATTCTCTATTAGCTAAAATTATTTATATTATTTTATATTAGCTAAAATTACTTATATTAATCTATTTATCTTTGTTATGTTTATTTTAGATAAATTTTAATAGTTATAAAGAAAAATGATAAAAATGTAGATTTTTATCTAAAAATATTTTATCAGTTTTTCCATTTAACAAATATGAAATAAGAGTAATTTATAAACAATAATTAATATTTTTTTTTTAATTAAAATAATTTTTATAAATAAATTTTAATTTTGTATATATTAAATTATCACAATATTCATTATTAGAGAAGGCATTCTATATTAACTAAATTTTTTATATTAATTTATATTAATTAAAATTGCTTATATTAATTTATTTATCATTGTTATATGTATTTTACAGAAATTTTTGGGAGTTGTAAAGAAAAGTTAAAAGAAATAGATTTTCATGTCGAAATATTTTATCCGTATTCTTATTTAAGAAATGTACAATTATTAAAACAATAATTAATATTTATTTTTAATTATAATGTTTTTTATAAATAAATTTTAATTTTATATATATTAAAAATAAAATTATTAATAAACTAAAACGATGGAAAAGAATATTAAATTTAAATTACGATATACAACATAATTTAAACCACATCTTCAATTCGACGCACACCTTTTTCTTTTTCTCAATACCATCTTTGTCTACACATACATTTTATACTAGCAAAATTGAAATAAACAAAAGTAACTTAGCGCTGAAGGACCGCTACATAATCCACTATCCACTACGACATGAGATGCAAGACCCAGGCACACAACAATACCATTAACTTTTAGCCTACCACGCTTGTAAGCTTTTCTAGGGCGAGTACACTTCTACATATGTTTTTTAATTGGCGTGATTTTCACACCGTTGGAAACATCTCAAATTTATGATGGAAAAAATTTTACCCTCAAAAATATCATTTGATGTTTCAAAATGGATCTCTAATGTTTTAGATCTTAAATTTTAAAATTGAGACCTATCATTATCATTAAAATAGGCTCCACAAGCCAACTCCAATTTTTTCAATTATAAAATAACAATATATATAAAAAATTATATAATAATCCAATTTCGATAACAAACACCTCGTGAGTAGCTTCTTGAACTTTGATACTTAATGCATTGTCAACATTTCAAGCCTCGAGTGTTGAATACTTTTTAAAACTCATTAACCCCACATGCTTCAATACCCTTGGTTTTTCTTCAATGGCGACTGAAATATTAACATTTATGGATGACCTAATTCTTTCCAACGAGTATCGAACCCCAAACACATCAAATCAAAGGGAATTCCATTAACAATGTCAAGAGGCAATGACCTCGATCACATCATAGTGCCTATGTCTATGTCAATACATGACCTTTGTAACATTTCAAACAATTACGAGTGGCGATAGAGATATAAGTAAGTAGTAATGAAACCACAATATCGAATGCTATTACAAATATATCCATAGAAAACCCTTAGTTAAAACTACTTCTGAGAGGGTTGGGGTATTAAATGAGAGGTATTTGGTGAAATGCCTTGATATTTCTATTTGGAATATGTGGTAATCAAGGAAACATGTCAAGTGTTTCATTAAATATTTGTTCATAAAATTTTCATAGAATTGTTGTTTGAGAAAATTTTCATAGAATTGTTGTTTGAGATTAGAGGTTAGTAGTACAAAATATTAGTAGACGTTTCGTGGTATTTTTCTTTCGATATGATTTGTGTTTCAAGTGTTTAAAGATAGGATTTTTATTCAATAGTAGTATGGAGTTCATGATGTAAAGGAAAATGTTGACATGATGATAAAGTCTCTTTTGAGTAAGTCCTTAATTTTGTGGGTGAATTCTGCTAATTATGTGATGAATGTCAAGCCAAAATTAGCGCTATCAAAAAAGATTTGTGTTTATCAATAACATTTAATATTTTTGAGTAAATAACTTGAGGACTTATTACCTTTGTCTTACTATAGTCTACTTAAATATTCAACTCTTATGCTAATGTTAAAATGCTATGGAAGAGTGATGGGCATTAGGATCCTTTCAACTTCAAACCCTATGTCTTTTAAGGATGTAAGGTCAAAAAATAAATCTATAGTTCCAAATAATTCAAAGTATTATCCTATTCCTAGTGTCTATATAGTGGAGCATGCTAAAGAAGTATCATTGTTGGATACTTCATTACCAAAGATAACACATATACCTTCAATTTATGAAAATTATGTATTTATTTGTATATTTAAAGTGTATTTGGACTCCTACATTGACTTTGTATAAGTGGATCCACTTGACTTAGATAAATAACTGTGAGATCACTCTTTGCTCGAACAGTTTTTTAATGTTTTAGTTCTATAATGATGTTGATTATAACACAATGTTTGATGAGGGTTCCAAGCTTTGAGAAAGTTTGAGACTCTTATAACTCGTTGGTTCCCATAATTTGATCCTACTCTATGTGAGTTACTTGAATGTCGGTTTGGCTTTAGATGCCCAATTTTCCATTGTCTTTTTGGTATTTTCTACTTTTTGAGGATATCACGAATAATTTGGGGACTTATACGAAATCAAGTCTTAAATGAGAAATATAAAGATTGTGTACATATGCTCCACGTGTGTTAAGATAGATCTTAGCAAGGATCTTCCCAACAAAATGATCTTCAAATGGGAAAATTTCCAATATACTCAAGTTTTGGAATATGAAAACATGACATTTCAATGATGGGTATGCCAAATTTTGGGACACCTACAAATTACCTGTTCTCATGCTTGAATTCATCGTCCCAAGAAAAAGGGACCAAATCAAAATAAAAAAGCTAAAATTGTTTGGATAATAATGATGATTGGAATGAGCTAAATCAACAACCACAAGCACATATTGGATCATTCAATCCTTCCTTGAGGGATATAATAGAATGCATGGGTATGGGGCTTTCCTCCTTGAGGGAGGTAGTTCTACCTGCAGGAGTAGAACAAAAAGACTACATGAAACCAATACCTTTTATTGAAATAAGGAATTGGGTCCTTCTACAAATTATGATATCTCATGTTCTCACCTACAAGTAGTTACTATAACTCCTTTTTCAAGAGGGTGGCTAGATGATAGAAAGAAGAACGGGAAAAATGGATGCATTGATTATCATTGTTAGAAGGTCAGAAATGACATGTATGTTATTTGTGTATAAAATTACTCTAGTAGGTGGAGTTTGTGTCTGTTCTTACTTTTTTGGTAGTGTGATCTCAACACTTGAAGAATATAATCTCTTCTTAAAATGAAATAGGAATAGTGATTTTTTTTGAAATTTTTATTTTTATTTTTATTTTTTATTATAGAATTGTGTCATATATTTCACTATTCAAGTAATAAACATTTTCACTAATCCAAACATATACATTATATTAATTATATTATGTATAAAAGGTAACCTATTATTGTCATAAAAGTGGATATTCATATCTTTATAAAAAATATATATAATTAAAAATTATGTATTCTAATAAATAATTGTGTTTCTTACATTGCATTTTGTGACACCATATTTCAAGTAATTCAAAAAGTACCTAGAATCTTCTCTCCAAGTCAACAAATTATAATTTTTCAAGATTTGCACTGCCCCTAAAGGAAACACCATCATTATCTTGGACTCAATCTTTAGAATTATTTTATAATACTTACTCTATTATTAAAATGTAGAAGTTACTTTCTTTAATCACAATGATTGTATTATCAAATTTCAAAGCACTACAAGATCTAGTTTCAATGCAAATGGAGCACTCATTTTTAATATATTAAATTCATTTAATACTAAATATAGAAAATTAATCAAATTTTATTATGACATATTAGATAAAATTATATATTTATTTATAAATATATGATTTAAAATAGTCAAATTTAATTTAGGATACACACTATAACAAATTAACATCATATTTGAATTGATGAGTGGTGGCTAATTTCTTACAAATGTCATATTACATGGTAACAAATTAATATCATGTTTGAATTGATGAGTAGTAGATAATTTCTTGGAAATGTCATATTATATGATAGATATTTGAGTGGATGATTTAAGATGCGCACTATAACAAATTAATATCATGTTTCATCCTGTTTGAATTGATGAGTGGTGGCTAATTTCTTAGAAATGTCATATTACATGATAATAAATTAATATCATGTTTGAATTGACCAGTAATAAATCATTTCTTACAAATGTCACATTACATTATAGATATTTGAGTGGATGATTTAAGATGCACACCATAACAAATTAATATAATGTTTTGTCATATTTGAATTGATAAGTGGTGGCTAATTTCGTAGAAATGTCATATTACAAGATTGATATTTGAGTGGATGGTGGATAACATATTCAAAGTATAACATGACAAGACATTTTAGTTGTACATTCAAAAAAACATGGTTATGAAAATATTCATTATTGGACAAGGCATTCTCTATTAACTAAAATTATTTATATTATTTTATATTAACTAAAATTACTTATATAACATAGTTATGACAATATTCATTATTAGACACGGCATTCTCTATTAGCTAAAATTATTTATATTATTATATATTAGCTAAAATTATTTATATTAATTTATTTATCTTAGTTATATTTATTTTAGATAAATTTTGGTAGTTATAAAGAAAAGTAATAAAAATGTAGATTTTTATGTGAAAATATTTTATTTATTTTTTCATTTAACAAATATAAAATAAAAATAATATATAAACAATAATTAATATTTATTTTTTAATCAACATATTTTTTATAAATAAATTTTAATTATATATATATATATATATATATATATATATATATATATATATATATATATATATATTAAATTATCACAATATTCATTATTGGAGAAGACATTCTATATTAACTAATTTTTTTATATTAATTTATATTATTCTTGATATAATTATTTTACATAAATTTTTGGATTTATAAAAAAATAAAAAGAATAGATTTTTATGTCAAAATATTTTTATATATATTCTTATTTAAGAAATGTACAATTAAAATAATAAAATAATAAGTAAACAATAAATAATATTTATTTTTAATTATAATATCTTTTATAGATAAATTTTAATTTTATATATATTAAAAATAAAATTATTAATAAACTAAAACGATGAAAAGGAATATTAAATTTAAATTACGATATACAACATAATTTAAACCACATCTTCAATTCGACGCACACATTTTCTTTCTGTCAATACCATACCATCTGTGTCTAGACATATATTTTATACTAGCAAAATTGAAATAAATAAAAGTAACTTAGCGCTGAAGGAACGCAACATAATCCACTACGAGATGCAAGACCCAGGTACACAACAATACCATTAACTTTTACAATGCATACCCATACAATACCATTAACTTTTACAATATTGTTACAAGACCCAGGTACCAACAATACCATTAATTACCTAGGTACCAACAATACCTAGGTACCAACAATACCATTAATTGATAGATACAAGGTTATTAAGTAGTATATATTTGTCGAATATAATAATGAAAGTATGGTTTAAGGAGATAGGGAGAGAAGTAGGGATGAGATGACTAGATGACAGAAATATTTATTACAATAATATTGGGAGAAGTGAAGACAACAATAAGACTTCAAAGTTTTTTACCAATAAAATATCAGATAAATGAGATTTAAAATTTAAAATTAATCATTATTTTTTAAAATTTTAGATAAAGAGATCTATATTTTATAGTCAACCATGAAACAATAGAAAATCAAACCTAACTCAACACTATATACTATACTTATCAACAAATATAATAAAAAAAACTTATTTATGAATGAAAACATAACTTCAATAATAAGTACAGTGATAATGGATTCGGTCAAGTTCATTCATTAAAACGGAATAGTTCCCTGAATTCGGTCATGTTCGTTCAATAATATTAGAAAACCAAGAAATAGAACAGATCCCAGCTGCACAGGCTGGAATTTATTCTAGAGTAAGGCGAATATACGTGTGGCCATGAAAAGGCGTGGAGTATGGTCGGACCGTAAATCCCGTAACTTCAAAAAGTAATTTGATAATGGGTTCGGTCAAATTCAATAATTGCACTTGAAAAGCTAGAAACAGATTAGCACCCAGCTGCCTACTTCCCATACGGTGTTACATGTAGATCGAAGTACTGAAGAAATTATAGGTATAATTTATATTTTTTTCCGGTGTTCCTCTGTTCCATGTGCGAGTCACAGGTTTCTCTTCATTTGATAACCGTAAATCTAGGAGCACTTCAGCAATAATGTGAAGTGTAGTCTTCCCAGTACGTTCATAAACCCTAGCAAGTAGCTGTCTGGGCACTATGGTCTCTCTCCATCCACCTAATACTTTCTAAAACAAAGCAATACTGAAGTGGGATAGGCACTTAGGGGTCTATGAAAGTGGAAGATATCTATCAATTCTTTCAGTTGAAAGTGGAAGACATCTATCAATTCTTTCAGTTGAAAGCGGAACTAACATATATTTACAGCCGATCTTTTTTTCGCCTGCTACTGCAGCCTTATCCGATAAGCACCCACTCCCTCATACAGATTTATACATATGCTTTATGAGCAGTGTTCTGAACCCTAATGCCCACGTTCTCCTCTTAGCAATCAAATGGGTGGAAAAAAAAATTGTCTGCCGCTTTATTCATTAGAATGCAAGTAAAGAAAATGGAACTACTATGTTTAACAGAACTACGTCAATATATGGTGCAATTCCAAACCCTAACTTTTAAGGCGCTACCTACAGCAGAAATGGAAGAGGTAGAATCTTTATAGTAAAGATTGCCTCGTTGTAAATAAACTTTAAATCAGGTCGAAGATAATTCCGTACTATGACACGGGATCTGCCCAGGTTTTTCATTTATCTAAACCGTAAGGGCTCTCAAGCCCTTGTTTTTCGTCTGGAAAAAGCTAAACAAAAAGGATAACACGATGATCGGTATATACCTTGTGAGCTTTTTATCACATCTATGTTGCTAAATTCGACTAATCTTGTCTGTTCGAAACCAAATATATGCGTTAGGTTTGGGAGCTCCTGGTGGAAGAGATCTTTGTGTCTCATATCCGTTAAAAAGTTATATAAAAAATCGACAGGGGACACGGGATCATCGTGAAGAAGGCTTTATGACGACTAATGATAATTCAAGTCTCGGATGGTTAGGATTCATATTAGAAATCAAATTTAGATGGGTACCAACTCTATATCGGACTTATAAGAACTTTTTAATCCTCTTCGTTTACAATACAGCACACACCTGTGGCATTATTGTCTTCTTTATTATTCACCTATCAACCATAAAAACCTTGTCTTCTTTTTTATTCACTTATCCACCATGAAAATCATTGTTTCCTCAGCTTCCACTTTTATTCAACAACCTAATTAAAAAAGAAATATCTAATTCAAAAAAAATTCATAATCTATATCCATCCAAAAAATTAACTTCGACCTTTGATTTTCTTAAATAGTTAAAGATTTGAAACCAAATTTTTATGTAACATGCATCTAATGATGCTATATATATACACCCTGAGTGGGCTTAATGGTTAAGAACATGTGTTTCTTTTTAAGAGATTACAAGTTCAAAAATAAACTATTTACAAAAATTGAATTAAAAATATAAAAGTTAAAACATAAGATAAGGGAAACTAATTATTAATCTTTGCCATGTTTCTAAAATAAGAAAGTTATAATAATTTGTGATGTTTTGAAAAATATTAAGAATAAAAAGGTTATAATAATTTGTGATGTTTTGAGAAATATAAAAAATAAAACATAGGGTGAGGGAAACTAATTATTGATCTTTGCCATGTTTCAGGAATAAGAAAGTTATAATAATTTATGATTTTTTGAGAAGAAGGAAGTTATAATAATTCAAATCTATGTTTACTATATCAATGCCATTATACATTTCATATATTATTGTCATTATAGGAATGCCATTTTAGTATTCTTTTGATTATTGTTTGTTTGGATTGTTGGTGTATTGCAAGCTTTCACAAGCACTAGATGTAGTTATGTTATTATTGTACACCATTTCATAGAACTAAATGGAGAGTAAGTTAGGAAGTTGATCATAAATATTTTTCTTTTATTCATAGGAATAGCAATTTAAACCCAATTTTCGGTCAAATTAGGATGTAATTTGTGGGATGTATTGGGCATTCGACAATTTCTAATATATTATCATTTTTTACTTTCTTGAAATTTCATTAATTTAAATTGAGCCAAATACATTTATAAATAAGTTGAAATTGTTGCTTTTCATTCTATGATCCCTCCTAAAGCATTAAAAATATTTAATGTGCATAGAATGATGATAAAAAAATTACTAGATATTGGAATATATATGGATTTAAATAAGACTATATATTGCACTTAGTGTTTTACTACTTTTTTCCTAATGCTCACTAACCTAGACTATTTAATTGGAACCCATGAACTTTATTCTCTTGAAAAAAATGATCACGATGCCTTGTAAAGAAATAGAAAATGAAAAAATGAAAAAAATTGGTTCAATACCTAGGTAGAGTGTGTTTTGATATTCCTCATAACACAAGTAAGAACACACTAAGAATGAGATAGCCCCTAAAACATTCCCCAATTGAGAATGACCATTGAAAATGTTGTTTAGTGTGAAGAATCTCATGACATGAAAGAGTAAATGCTATCACTAAAGTGATCATATGGAATGAAGTGGGTCTCTGTAACATGCATGTTAAAGACATAGCCCCAAAATGGCTTGGATGTCTTTTTTCTAAATGTTATATATTTATGTTTTTTCAAAATGTATTCATGGTGTTAAAATATTTATTATGTGAAACTATTAACCATAGAAAATGGTCATAGGAGAGAACAAAGTTTACATGGAGTATAGTCCATTTCATTTTGTATCAAAGGTTAGTTGCATCACTAGCTCTACTTGTAACCATCTACTTCCTACCTACATCATTTTCATATGTAGTTATGTTGTACCTCTCAAAAGATCCTTTTGAAACATTSATCCCAAGTGTATGATATGCACACTGCACCACTCCAYTATTTCTTAATATGATACACATTATACGAGAAAGTGCTACTCATTGTTTACCTCACCATTCCCAAATAATARTCCTAACAYTTCCTCCCATTTCTCCTWTAGTTGTTCCCATATACATTTTTCACTTCTCAACTTATGTGAGTTCCACATTAGTTATATTATTACCTTTTTTTCATATCATGGGATGTTAAGATTCAAGTCATTTTKTTTTATTTGACCTCCTCCTTTCTTTTGAAGTTATTTACATAGTAGTGTGTTTTCCATTAGCATTATGTGAGTTCCACATTAGTTATATTATTACCTTTTTTTCATATCATGGGATGTTAAGATTCAAGTCATTTTGTTATTTGACCTCCTCCTTTCTTTTGAAKTTATTTACATAGTAGTGTGTTTTCCATTAGCATTATTGCACATGGGTTTTTGATGTATTTTAATTAGATGTGCACCTTTCTTCTTCCATATTCCATTCTTCAAAAAATTCTCTAAACATTTGGTCCCTTGTTYTATTCCTCCATTTTTGTTTATCCTAACTAATTTTAACCGAAATYCTATAGGTTTCTATGACTATCATTTTTGCCAATATTGTATTGCTTTATTAGTACCTCCAATTATATTGGGTATAGTAGTTTTTTTTTGTAACTAGTGGTCATTTTTCTTTTAGACAACTTATTATTAGGTGTTTTCATACTTGCTATTTTTTTTTTCATATGTATATAAATACATTCATTCCCAAACATCACATGCATAAAAAAGTATTCGGGTTATGAATGTTTAAATGAGGGAGCAATACATTTTATAGCTATCCCAAACAACTATTCTCCTACATGTACTTCATGGCATGAAGAATGTATCCCTCTCTCCTTGTATTCATTTCTACATGCATGCCTCACATACTTCATTCTAACACGATTTTCCAATAGACTCACATACTTCATTCTAACATGATTTTCCATCTGTTGGGCATGTTGAGTAAACTCTAGGCCTTATTTTCCATAAATTAGTAATTAGTCAGTATTGTTTCACTTTTCTAAGGATTGGAATAAAGGAGCTACCATAACATAGTTTTTGGGAGGTGTGACATTTTAGAGTACTTTAAGAGGGTAGATGCTTCCTTAGCTATATAGGAAGAGGGGAAAGGGAATGTAAGGGAGGAAAAAGAGATGAATAAATGGGATTGTTACAAAAAAAAATGACAAAGTTGAAACCTCTTGGTTTTTTTTTTTTTTTAAATGAGATAATAATTTGGAATTGTGTTGTTATATGTGTTGTTAAGCATCCATTTTCCCCTATAAGTCCTAGAATTTACTTCTAAGGGTATATATTTCCACCAAAATAGAGATTTTACCACATTGGAATATATTTTAACCAGAATAGAGATTTTACCACATTGGAATAAGTGATTTCTATGTTCCTTCAAAACATAAGCAATCTTCAACTACAATAAAATTCTGATTTTATTTGTAAGATACAGACAATGTGATTTATCACCAAATATAAGGGCCCTTGCATTAGTTTGTAAACATAGAATATTTTTACCCTGTAGGACAAAGGCTCACTACATTAGTTTTCATATTGTAGAAACCCTTAAAATTGCACGAAGGGGAGTCCATATGAATGGGGGAGGGAGACATAAGAGGAATACTTCCCTTGAATGGAATGATGAGGATGAATTGGTCAAGAGGATAACAACAATTTAAGCTAGATTATATTAAGAAGAGTTGTAAGGTGAACATGAGAATTTGAGAATTCCACTTGTAGTAGTTGATCCCATAAAACTACTAATATATGACGTACCCAACCACCAATGTTGGACATGCTACTTACAAAACCTCTTATTGAAGTAATTTCAAACTCTCGTAAGTAAAATTAATAAAGAAGCATGAGACAAACACACACAATCATCAAGATTCAAGTTACACTATAAAATAATGAACAATATTCCATGCACAACAACAAATTCAAAATAGGAGCATTGTTAATACATATCTCAGAGATAGTAACGAATGCACACTGGAAATAATTATGCAAGTAGAGAAACATATGAAATCGATCACTTATCTTTGATTAAACCAATCATGAAATGGTTGCAGACCAAGGATATTTCACCCAAACTTAGACATTATTGTTCCAAGTCTCAACAACAGGTCATTGTTACACACCAAAATTGCACATATAAGTATCTCACCCTAAGTGTCGCAAGTGTCTCAAAGTGACGTATGCACCTCAATAAGTATCACATGCACTGTCACAAATGTATTATGCACTTTCCCAAGTGTTGCATTCACTTTGTAAGGTGTTGCCACCCTTTGACACCATGAAAATAGTTGTTCATGACCCCTAAGTCATATGGGAGGAGGAAACCCATCATTTCTAGCTCAAAACACACATTTTCCTTGGAAAATTTGACCGTTTTGGGGAATTTATGAAGGGTGGAACCCCCCTTGCCATTTGTTGGGAGAACTCCATAGAATCTTCCTAGAAGGAACCACTAGTTGACTCATGCCCCCCTAGAGACTTATAGTGAGCTCCATTCCCGTAACTGACACTATGTCTCCTTGAGAACATAGTTGTCATTCCCCTTGTTTTGGTGTTTTTCCCCTTTCTGCTTTCTCTTTCCGAGATTTGATTTTGAGGAGATTTTTTCCCAGAGATTCTTGATTGTGTTTGACTTTGTTTTGCCTAAGAATTTGAAATGTATCACTCATTTCTGTTTCTCCCTTGATTTTGCAAATTTTCTACTAGTGGTGGTCCTCTTGGTTTAACAAGATCCCTTGGTTCTTTCTTCCTTTGAGTTTGTCTAATCTTCGTCTCGCAAAGATTTCAAATTGCTTGGTTGTTTAGTAATTTTCATCAACTAGGGCTTGAAAAGGTTTCTTTGTATTGAGCCTTATTGTATTCATTTCAAACTTCTTGCTTTTATGGATGATTAGGACTCTTTTTCTTACCGCAACCCATCTTGATTTCTATATCTTGTTGCTCATTGTTTGAGGATTTTCGTGACTAATTGTCTTCTTTCTCTTTTGCATCTTTGAGCTCTTGATTGAATAGGCTATATCCTACTTGTTTTCTTTCAGTACTCATTATCTTTAGAGCTCTTTGTTTGATTTTATTTTTTCCTTGTAGTTCTTTGTATCAAACATAGATCCCTTTCACTTGAAATTTAAGAAGGGAAAAAGTTTGCATATCTCCTTACATACGTAATCAAACGAAGAAAATGTTTGCATTCATTAAGAAGTTTGTTATGTTTTATGTTTGGAAAAAAGCTAGTTTTGCATGTGAGTTTTGGTTTTCGGAAACATTTTCTTGGTAGTTTGGCATCATCTTGATCCTAGAAATTGAAAGTTGCATTGTTTTGACTGATTTATTGTGTTAGGAAGAATAGAACTCTCATCCTTCCCATGCAAAGAATTCATCGAAATAACGATCTGCATATCATTCTTTTTCATTCTATTAGAGTCGAGTCTCTTACACATCATCGGTTTAAACTCTCTGAAAGCTTTGAGTAAAAGCCACTGAAATGGACCACATGCTAATAAAATCAACTAGAACATTTTTTGTTTTAGCACACCAACAATAGCACGGGATTAGGGTCTTTAGACTAGGAAAACTGAGTAAATTTTCCAAGACTACTAAACAAACTGTAGAGCACTAAATAGCGTACAAATCCAACTTTTGTATAAGCATAGCCAGGAACCACCTCCCACACACGGGCTAAACACGAGGTTGCGTGCAGGAGAGAAAAGGAGATTACCCCTCGAAATCTGAACCAATCGTAGAGGACATACTGTATATTGGAATTTTTTCTTGAGAAACCATTGATTTAATTTGGTCTCGGTGCTTCATGAACTTTGAGTCCATTCAGGGTCCTCTAGAATCTTACCGCTCCACGTGTCTTCAGTTCTCTTGAAGAGATTCGAACTTTGATATGATGCCCATACGTTCGGTCTCAACTATTTAGTGGACCCACCCAGAGGCTGACTGCGAGTTGGTAACCTTAGTGGCCTTTCCTAGGTAACTACATAGGTGAGTGTGGGGGGATTCCCACAGTACCTGAGATGAAAGTTGTATCACACTTTTAGTAGCCTTGTAGGGTGATCCCCCAAAAGCAAGGGTTGCTTGCACCAAGAAGGGATTTTACGTGGAGGTCGAGGTAAATTCTTCTCATTTCCTTGTTGGGAGATTGATATCCCGTCTTTGGAAGATCCTTGAATCTGTCGTTCTTTGGTTGATTTCTTTTAGTTTTCATTGGAGTGTGTTTCTTTGTCTTTCGTAGTCAAACTTAGGATAAAAAATTTCACAGTATACAAGGTATGGAAGTTGACGTTCATGAATCTCAACAAAATATTTCTTACCAATAAATGATCGCAGATCACACTTCTGAAATCAGGAGCATCGCTCCTAAAGTGTCCAACATGTATAAGAACCGATCACAACCTTAGTAGAAAGCCTTGCATCTTATGAGAATCCTCTTTTTAATGATCCACTCAACCTACCACTCACTGATCCACCATCTATGAGATATTTTAATGCCTTTTCTTCTTACTATTTACCACTGAGTTAAACCACTACACCATCTTTTGGCATGAACCCACTGATTTCTTGGTTTTCCTGAAGGACTTGGGAATTCATCTTTTTCCACAACTCTCATATTTGATACTACTGGTGCTTCTACTTTACCAGAAACATCAGTGACCTAGGTAACCCCGACTCAACCACTTTCACATTCATCTCCCTTCTCACATGAGTCAGGTCATATTCCTGTTTCACTTTTTCCCCACATGCACACACCAAGTGCCATACTTGGTCATTCCATCGGTCAAATGGTCATCATTCAAGTCTTTCAAACAACCATTATCACACAAACTACTCATCCTCCATATCATACATCATAGATTAGTACACCCTACATTGGAGCTCAAACTTCAATGGGAGGCCAACCTTCAACTGCGGGAAAACCTTTAGTTGGAAGGAAATTTTTTATTAGATGGAAACCTACATGGTTGAAACATCAACAAGCCTGGGGGAAAACCTCTCCTCCATGTCCTTCTATCCCTACTACCACTTTCATGTATCCTAGAAATCCATATCTAGGAGTTATGAATCCTTTGTGGGCTCAACCCAATCCAGCGTGCATTCCTCCATAAGGAAATTTTCCCTATCAATCTGTAAACCCCATGATTCAAATGCAACAGTCCCTTCTATTGCAATACATGGGGGGACCAACAGGTCAACCTAAGTACATAGGAGGTCCATCCGATCAATCACAATACATGGGTGGACAAAAAAGACAACCACCTTACATGGGTGGACAACCCGGACAACCACCATATATGGGAGGACCATCTAGTTTTGTCATCTCACTACAACCTGGATATGGTCCTATTGGTGTTTCCATGCAATATGGTTATCCCCAGTATCGACATCCTAACCAACAACTTCCATTCTTGGATACCTTAGATATTCTATATATGTCGTGTTTAACAAATGATCCCATCCTTCATGCCCCATTTCGGCCTGCCATCCCTGCCAAATTACCATCGGATATTTCGAAATTCAACGGAAAACCTCGCGAAGATCCTAAAAATCATGTTGTGAATTTCCATTTATGTTTTTTTCCAACTCTTTAATGGACGATTCCATCCATATTAGAATTTTTCAAGGAACACTTAGAGGTGCAACAACAAAATGGTATATTGAGTTGCCACATAACTCCTTTGTCGACTTTAATTCTCTTTCCATGGCCATACATTTTTAGTTGCCTATATGGTATGAGACCTGTATAGATATGTTGACCTCACTCCAACAATCCTATTCCACCCACATCTCTGATCATATTCATGAGTGGAGATGATGAAAACAGTTGATTAAAGCCCCCATTTCGGACAAACTCCTCACGAATTGGTTTACAAAGTATTTCTTGCCTCCCATTTCGGGTGATGTTTCTATGGGAAATATTGTTACTGAGGAGTAGGCTATTATTCGTGTGCAGTATTTGGAATTGTTTTATTCCCAGTCAAGCACACTTTATGATATGATGCCCCATGCTTCTCATCTGTCGAACGATATGTCAAGACCTACTCCAGAACCAAGTTTCGTTCCAAACAACACAACTACTTTCGCTCCTACTCAAACCTCTCACGTGAATTTAGTCCAATCCACTTCATATCAACAACCAAGAGGTAAGAGGAAAAACCTGTGTAAATCCAAAAAAAATTCTAACGAGCAGGATAATCCTAATATTGTTGATACTCAGCTGACTAGGAAGTCTAAATCTATGAGGAATACCACTACATGAAATATTTCCCTCATTGTGAGTTTGTCGCTAAATATTCAAAGGGTACCTCCCAACCAGTCAACAACAACATATGCTTGCACAAAACCCTATCCCTACGCAAGGAGGTGACCAAGGTTATTCCCATCATGGGGATTCTTCCATGAACACCTACGAGGTGTACACATTGAAGACAGTTAATGTCATGACATGAGAAAATACTTATGACACTCCTCTAGGTGATTAGAAAAAAGGAAAGGATGTTGATCATCCCTCTAATTCCACACCTCCTCCATCTTCCAATCCTCTTTAGATTGAAAAGACAATTTATGATGTAGCATTGTGCCCTCCCAAGAGTATAATTCAAAAGGAAACATTTAACCTCAATTCCCACACTTTCAAAAACTACAACATCATTGAATATTTGGCACAAGATCCTTGTACGATGTTATCCCTCGAATTTCTACAGCACTATCCAAGTCAACGTAGAACCCTGTTGTCAGCCATTGGAGCCATGGATACTCAGAAATCAAATCTGATCACGTTTAATATGTATTAATTTAAGGAGAGGCTCTCCCACCAGTTAGCATTCCAAATTCAAATTTTGGTTGGTGGGATGAATTTTCATCGGACTATTTTGGATGAAGGATCCTACACCTATGTCATGTCTTTTCCTTATTATAAATCCCTTGGTTCTCCTAAAATTACTCCATCTTCCAACACCTTGACAACATTTGATGGACATGGTTTCCAACCTCATAGACTCTTGCAATGTTATGTTGTGACAGTAAAGGGTAAGATGGTTTCGATCAATATCGAAGTGGTTGACGCACCCCTGGATTATAATTTGTTACTTGGTCATAGTTGGTTCTATGCGATGACTGTTGTCCCATCTTCAATGTTCTGCATTTTACGATTTCCCCATCAAGCAAAGATTATCATTGTTGACCAACTTGACTATACAACTCGAGATCTCCATAATGTTGCATCAAATAATGTCCAATTTTTATGAAAAAATAGTTTTGAGAGTTCAGGAGTAGGTCTCCTTAAGGATTCCTTGTTCATGGGGGTTTTTCCTTTGTCTTATCCTCCCACCCTGCAGGTTTCCATGTTAAACATGATTTCGACTCATGTGCGAAAATCCTTAGAATTATCTGATCCTTTGGTAGCACCTGGTCTCGATGAGAATTATTCATCGTCTCTGGCAAGCTCGTTCAACAATCAAACAAACCCCCCTCGATTCGAATCGAGTTCCACTCTGGATCAAATACTTGAACCTTCTTTTCGTCCTCCGAGTGAAAATATTCCAATTAGTAACCAAACACCCAAATGAGGAAAAAAGAAGAAAAGTAATTGGAGGAATTGACACTTGGGGGGAAGTTATCAAGCCTCTCAACATCATGTTGGAGAGAAGCCACTAGCTTGTACCAAAGAAACTGGAGGAAAAACACCTCTACAGAAGCATCCTGCTAGGAGTGATCCTCGCTTAGTAATCGTTCCCATCGTAGCATAGCAGTATTTTCTTGAACGAGATTAGTCTTTGTTATTTCTCGTGATCATTAATACATGACAATAGGTTACTGAGTATACTTTCATCTCTTTTTCAGACTTGTAAAATCTATACAAATAGAACTTTTTGGATTTTCCTTTAAAGTATTTTTAGACTACCTAAACATGAAAAGATTGCCGAGTGAACTTGCTTCCTTTCACACTCGTTAAAAACGTTTTGAAAGGGTGTTTTTCGAGTGGTAGTTTATCTCTTTCTCGGCCTTGCGAGACTAATTACGAAAAATGAATACTATAATCAAGCATGATTAGAAGATTTCTTCCATGTATTGTATTACACTTTTTTCGGTCTAGGGTGACTAAATTTACAAAAAAGTCACTCTTGGAGTCGTCTTTAAGTTCTTTTCAGACTCTCTAAACATGAAAAACCATTGATTTTTCCTCCTCTAGACTCATAAAACCATACATTGAAGGTCCCATCTCAGAACAAACCCTTACTTCTTCCATTTCGTTAATCTAGGAAGAGGAACCTATCGAAGGTGAGTTATACCGAGCACCTGTTATCCTCCTCAAGCTCAATAAACAAGAAAGAGTTACTCATCTCTCTGGATGGGGGGGAAATTAAAGGAAGTGTGTTATTAGATAAATCGGTAGGTGCAGACACTAACTGATCTCCCTAGATCCACCCAGACCTAGAACAAAACACACCAGAGCGTGATGCTTTCCTTAAGTTTTAGATATTGAATTTGCTAACTAAAGAGGGATAGGTAACATACCGTTTAAACGTCGCTTCCTCTCACTATCTCCATCCTAGCTCTGTTCCAACACTCATACAATGATGAT
>ML777608.1:43294-63646 GCA_009831015.1 Picea engelmannii | reverse complement strand
GATTGTCTACTCTGTAACAGGCCCTCCCATGCATTGTTCTATTGCTCCAACTACTTGATCTAACTGTGAACCCTGGCCATTGATCTCTTTGAACACCTTGCAAGCTTCGTCCTGCATAGGTTGTAACTTATGTGTTACTTCCATCACCTTACCGTGGAGGGCAATGATATGTTGTTGTACTATGCGATGCTCCTAGGATCTCTTCATCCTTTCCACTTCTGTGAGCAACTTCATCTGTGCCTGCAATGAAAATTCCTTCTGTTGTGCCTCCTATAACTAAGCCTCTAGCTTATTTAACTTTGGATCATGAGCGAGGCATTCATATGTCTGGGCACTTTTGTCACTCTACTCTTTACATGATGAGGAGAGGGATTTTATACTTGCTACTATGTTTTTGGTGGACTCTTCCCTCTGGTCACGCACCTTGTGGGGGGTGCTCGACACTGTTCAAGCCTCCAGTTCAGCTATCATAGCCTGAAACTTCTAGAGGATCTTTGTGAGCTTCACTACTTGAGCTTCGGCAGGATCTTTCTCCTCCTATACCAAGCCTGGCATAGAGCGACATGCTTTTCTTAATGCTTATTTAACCATGGCCTGCTCTGCGAGCAACTTCTCTTTTTCCTTCTGTATCTTGGCTTCACAAGTTTTCTTTTCCTCCTAAGGCTTCACCTCAAGCTCTGCTTTCTTGCTTTCATAGGAAACAATATTGTCTTGCATTGCTCGTAACTATACTAGGACTTCATTTTTCTCCTTTTGCAAGGCTTCTATAGCCTTCTCCTTCGCTTCATGAGCTCTCTGGAACCGAGCTTCTATTGCATCAACAAGCGTTCTTAGCTGGGATGCTCTTTCCAAGGTCATTTCTCTCTGTTCCATTCTATATTCCTTCAAACCTCCCTCCAATACTTCAACCTGTTCTGGAGTTATTCCTTTAAGCTTAACCTCAACATCCAAGTTGGGGCTAGCATGTAGTTCTGCAGGGGTGGGAAACTTGATACTATACTAGGGGAGGGTGATCCAAATCCCTGGTTCACCCTACGAAGTTGGTTCGTCCACCAAGTCCACGGTCTGTGATGAGGAAGGTGCAGACGATGCAGTAAGCACTGTGTGGAAAAATAAAACAACATGATGCACTTCCTTCACCACCCTATCAATCATTTCATATAACTCCACCTATTTCTCTTTGTATCTCTGCAATCCCGACAACAAAACCATTTGTTGGCACAGGGGCAGACCCAAGGTTCAACACTTAACATCTCACCAACAAAACTGTGACTACCGACACTTTTGGCAATACCTGCGAAGCAGGCGAAGTCTCACCCAAGGTAGAAGCAGGGGGGTTACAGGACGCAGGTGTCTGTAACTAGGGTGGGACACAATTTTTTTATAAGAGCACTTCACAGAATATTCTGTTAATTCTTAGGAAGTTAATATGCATAAGTTTATTGACCTCATTAACACTACAGAGCATAATAAAAAATAGATAAGCACAGTAACAACAAGTGATTATGCACCCTGAGCACTTAGCACTGTGAGTTAAGTCTAGCATTCATTTACCCTTTAACCTAAGTAAAGTACTTAAGAAACAAAACATATATTCATTACACATCATAATCAAAGCACTAAGAAAATGCATAACATAAGTGACACTGCACAAAGTAAACCATGAAACACGAGATATATGTGGTTCTCCGTAGGGTGGGGCTACGTCCCTTTGCCTCTTTATTATTCGTCAAAATCTTACATCCAGTCACTCCTGTGCACTAATCCACAGAGTTAAACTTTGCACAAGATAGGAAATCTATGCACTAAGCACTAGATCCTCCTTCTTTACCTTCCAAAAATAGATCGAATGCATAGAGCCAAAATCTCTTATCATGACACTTAGCACCAGCTCCACACTGAGCATCACAACCACTAAGTAAAGTCTACAAAATCAGAGTCGAGCACAAAACCTCGACCACATGCATTCCTTCTCGACCACATGCATTCCTTCGCACACAGAACTACTGCTTCTACGATACATTCCTCTTTATTTATACTTTACAAAATCTTACAATAAGGCCTACACATGGGGAAAACCCATGGGCCCACATCCCATAAACCCATTACAAAACCTAGAGGACCTCTTACTGGGTCCACATAGCTCTCAAAATAGGTGAGATTTGTGATCTTAGCTCTGCTTGGGTGCTCCTACTTTGACCAACGTGTCGAAGTCCAAAAGTGGGCCAAAACCTCCAAAACTAACCAAAGTTTTCCCAAAGCTTGATCGAGGGCCAACAAATGGTGTGGTGTCTCTCACTCAGGGGAGGCACCATGTTTGTTGAGGGAAAAAGGAGGATCTCCTCCACCTTATTCTATGGGCCACCTCTTTCAGATTGGGTTGGTTATGTTTGACCCTCATGCTTTGGCTTCATTGTAGGATAAGATCCCAACCTCAAGGAGTCATATCATCAACCATATCTCTCATTTTCTCATGGTGGTTGTGCCTCTCAAGCCTATATATTGAAAGATTTCCAAGGTGAAAGGGAGGATGTAATCGGTCAAGAGTATCATCATTTTGATCTTGGTAGATTCATGCAAGGAGATGGATGAGGAGAGCTTTGAGAAGCTATTGATAAATCAATGATGGTTTTTAAGTATTCTCTTTTGGTTCTCATTTGAATATACTTGGCCTATTTCCTTCAATCTTGTGTATTCTTGTATGTTTTTTTCTATTGTTCCTTCAATAATTGTAGATGAATTTGTTTGACCCAATCTTGTAGAGTAGGAGAATGTCCAACCCCCAAGGCACTCAAGAACAGGGTTTAAATATCAAAATAATAATTTGGCCTCCCCATTAAGAAGCTCATGTAACCCTTCTCTTTCTCTCCAAAAGTTTCAAGGTGGGTAAAATAAAAATACTTTAAAAAAATGTAAAGGATTATCCCCTTAGCTTTCCCACTCTCTAGTGGAATCATATCCCTCTATAATTCTTGTTATTTTTTGTCTCGCATCCAACAATGTATTTTATTATTAATAATGATCAAAGTGTTACATTTCGTGGGTAGTCTAGCCTCTTTTAATAATTCACACATACATCTTTCATCAAATAAAAAATACATTATTAATTTGGGGACACAAAACTAGGGTATTACATTCCCCTCCCCTTATATTGGGAGTGTCCTCAATTCATATACAAAACAAAAATCTAAAACTTTAAAATTCTTTAGAAAGTCACGGCTTCCCATATGGTATCTTTATGTTTCCAAGTAGCACCGGTAGCATTGATTGTGGAGCACTTTGACCTTTATTTCTAATATGTGCATCCACTGAACCTAAAATTCCCCTTATGGATGCACCTAAATCAAATTCAAATCAATAACATGCTTAGGATCATGCACATAGTTTTTTAGCAAAAAGAGATGAAATACATTATGGGCATTCATGGAAGCATGCATGCAACTGGCCCTATCCAATATGTCAAATGGACCACAAAATCTAGCTACTAGCTTCGTTCAACTGCCCAACTTTAATGAGCTCTTCTCAAGCTTCACTTTCAAAAGAACATGCTCTCTTCTGTCTATCTTGTGCATCCTTCAATTTTTGCTTCATTTTAACCATGTGGTATTCCATATCACTGAGTAATTCAAGCCCAAGTCTATTGGGTTGTCTAAACTCCCTAGAGTATTTTCATTTTCTACCATACAAAGCTTCAAATGAACACATATTCAATGAATCTTGATACCCATTATTATAGGTAAACTCAACCAAATGCAAGTAATCTTCCAACTTAGATGGCTTATCCATCACATACATTCTTAACATGAATTTAATTAATGGGTTGACTCAATCTTTGTGCCCATGTGACTGTGGATAGTATGTTATGTTATGCTAAAGTTTAGATTTGTACCAAATCTTTAAAATAATCCCCTCCAAAAATTTGAAGTAAATGCCAAAATAATTTGATGTTTACAACCTAGATGTCTAACATATGGAACATTATGCAATTATTTTAACACCAAATTCCTAATTTGACTGCTGCATATTAATGGCTATAGCATGCATGCTATGTATTTATACAGTTTATCTTTTTTTCGCCTGCTACTCCAACCTTAAAATAAATTCCTAATTTGACTGGTGCATATTAATGGCTATAGCATGCATGCGATGTATTTATACAGCTTATTTTTTTTCGCCTGCTACTCCAACCTTATCTGATAAGAAAAAATATCTCTCGTACAGACTTATGCGGATGCTTTATGAGCAGTGTTCTGAACACTAATTCCCACGTTCTCCTCTTGAAGCATCTGATATGTTCAAAATGGAATTTGAAAGCAAAGCATTGCCTCCTACGGTTTTCTGATTTTTAGATGACCACCTGCAGCCTGTTCATACATGCTTATTATGCAGTACTTTCGTCATATATTCATTCGCAAAACGTTTTGGATGTTGTGCGGTTTTGAAAAGTCAAGTAATTTGCTTGGCTTAAATGCTTCCACTGCTTTATCCTTAATTCAGCGAAAGGAGTGAGCTGATATTTCCTAGGTCACATAATTAAGAAGTGAATTGTAGGACCTTTTGTTGCGTTGGAATACATTAATTAATCTCGCTCTGAGGAAAGATGCTTCATCTTTTAAAATAGTCTGCTTTTTTATTCATTAGAATGCCAGTAAAGAAAATGGAAGTCTGTCGCTTTATTAAAAGAACTACCTCAATATATGGTGCAATCCAAAACCCTAACTTTTAAGGCGCTACCTACAACAGAAATGGAAGAGGTAGAATCTTTATAGTACAAGATTGCCTCGTTGTAAATAAACTTTAAATTAGGTCGAAGATAACACCGTACAATGACGCGGGATCTGTCCAGGTTTTTCATTTATCTAAGTAGTAAGCGCTCTCAAGCCCTTGTTTTTCATCTGGAAAAAGCTAAATAAAAAGGATAACATGATGATCGGTATATACCTTGTGAGATTTTTAGCACAGCTTTGTTGCTAAATTCGACTATTCTTGTTTGTGCCAAACCAAATATATGCGTTAGGTTTTGGAGCTCCTGGTGGAAGAGATCTTTGTGTCTCATATCCGTTAAAATGTAATATAAAAAATCGACAGAGGACAAAGGATCATCATGAACAAGGCTTTATGATGACTAATGATAATTCAAGTCTCGTATGGTTAGGATTCATATTAGAAATCAAATTTAGATGGGTACCAAGGCTATATCGGACTTAGAAGATCTTTTTAATCCTATTCCTTTACAATACACACCTACGACATTATTGTCTTCTTTTCTATTCACTTATCCACCATAAAAATCTTGTCTTCTTTTCTATTCACTTATCCACCATGAAAAGCATTGTTTCTTCAGATTACACTTTTATTCAACAACGTAATTAAAAGAAATATCCAATTGCAAAAAAATTCATAATCTATATCAATCCAAAAAATTAACTCTCACCCTTGATTTTCTCAAATAGCCAAAGATTTGAAACCAGGGTTTTATGTAACGTGCATCTAATGAATCTATATATATGGGAACAGAGTAACCTATTTACAAAAATTGCATTAAAAATATAAAAGTTAAAACATAGGGTAAGGGAAACTAACTATTGATCTTTGTCAAGTTTCAAAAATAAGAAAGTTATAATAATTCAAATTTATGTTTACTATATCAATGTCATTATATATATTTCATATATTATTGTCATTATAGAAATGTGATTCTAGTATTAATGGCATGCAAAAATTATTGAAAAAGAGACATCAAGGTGTAATTAAAAAATTATTGAAAAAAGGGCATGAGGGTGTAATTGCACAACTATGCTCACTAGATGTTCAAACATCTAAGCCATGTATTCCCCTAGATCCCAAAGGGATCATTGATAAGCATTCCAAAGTATTTGAAGATATTCCCAAAGGTCTTCTACCCACTCGAAATCATGATCATGGTATTCACCTAATTCCTGGAGTGTTCCTCCTAATGTGAGGCCTTACAGATACCCTTATGCCCAAAATAGTGAAATTGAGAGTATGGTTGAAGAAATGTTAGAGGATGACATTATTAGACCTAGCCAAAGTTCTTACTCCACCGATGGTAATGGTACTCAAGAAAGATGGCTCATGGAGTATGTGTCCAGATTATAGAGAGCTCAACAAGATCACTATTAATGATAAGTTTCCCATTCCCTTCATTGATGAATCATTAGATGAACTACATGGAGTGATCTGTTTCACAAAGTTGGATGTTTGTTCACGGTATCATCAGATTAGAATGAAGGAAGCACTTATCCCAAAAATAACATTCTGAACTCATGAAGGCCATTATGAATTTTTGGTCATGCCTTTGGGCTTTACAAATGCACCTTCCACATTCCAAGGGTTCATGAATTCCATTTCCAGGCCCTTCCTTTAAAAATTTGTGTTAGTATTTTTTTATGATATATTAATCTATAGTAAGTCTTGGGAGGATGATGTGTGACATGTTGACCAGGTGCTACAACTACTAAAGGAGCAACAACTATATGCCAAACCATCCAAATATTTCTTTGGGGTGAAGGAGGTAGAGCATTTGGATCATATTGTATCTCATGAATGTGTCAAGGTAGACCCTAAAAAGATTAAGGCCATGATGGACTCACCGATTACCGAAACATTGAAGAATCTTAGAGGATTTTTGGGTTTGACAAATTACTACTTCAAGTTTGTTTGAAAGTATGGAATAATAGAACCACCTTTAATGGCATTAACTAAGAAGGTTTCATTTTCATGGACTCGAGAAGCAACTCAAGCTTTTGAACAACTTAAAGAGGTGATGTGCAAAGCTCCTGTATTGACCACACCAGACTTCACAAAAACCTTTATTGTCGAATGTGATGCCTCGGGAAACAACATTGGTGTTGTTTTAATGCAAGAAGGATGTCCCCTTGCTTTTGAAAGTCGAGCACTCAAGGGAAAGGACTTACACAAATCCATTTATGAGAAGGAAATTATGCCAATGCTACATGCATTGAAGCAATGACACCCTTACCTAATAGGTCGACACTTCAAGCTCAAAACAGATCATGATAGTCTTAAATACTTCTTTGAACAAAGATAATATTCAGAAGAACAACAAAAATGGTTGACCAAGATATTAGGTTATGATTTTAAAATCATTTATAAAAAGGGAAGAAAAATGTTGTGACAAATGCACTCTCAAGAAATGATGAAGATGTTGAGGTCTTTCTATGTGCTATCTCGATCATCCAACCTAATTGGATAATAGAAGTGAGGGATGAATGAAAGAACTATGAAAACGTGTGGGCTCTCATTCAAAGGCTGCAGCAAGGTTCCAGTGCATTATATACATTTACATGGAAAAATGATTCACTATGGTACAAAGATCGCTTATATTTATGTAAGAACTCCCAACTCAAACAAAAGGTGCTATTGGAATTGCACACCTCTCTCGTAGCAGGGCACTCGGGATTTTTGAAAACCTACCATAGGATCAAGAAGGAATTTTTTTGGGATGGCCTTGAAACTAATGTTCAAAGGTTTGTGTCAGAATGTTTGGTTTGACAACAAAATAAGGTGGAAACAATTAAGACCCCAGGTATTTTACAACCATTAGCCATCCCAAGTCAACATTGGGAGGAGGCTTCCATGGATCTCATCACAGGGTTACCGAAGTATGAAGGAAAGAGTGTCATCATGGTGATTGTTGATAGACTGACCAAGTACACACACTTTTATGCACTCACTCATTCCTTCAAAGCCAGTATAGTTGCCACCACATTCATGGAGACAGTTAAAAAACTACATGGAAGCCCAACGATTATTGTAAGTGTCAGAGATCCCATCTTCACTCAACATTTTTGGATAGAATTATTTTCTTGTTTGGGTACTCAATTGACTCATATCTCATCCTATCATCCTCAATGTGATGGACAAACCGAGATAGTGAAAAAATGTTTGGAAGGATACCTTCGTTGCTTTGTCTCTTATAAAAAAAAAATGGTTCAAATGGTTATTGTAACATCCCCAAAAAGAAATTATTTATGAATTTGAAATTTCTTAGGAAATTATTTCGGTTTTTGGTAATCGAAATTGGAAATTTTTTTACATTTATGGAAATTTCGAATTTCGAATTTAGTTAATTGTAATTAGTGATTATGATTGTTGGGCAGAGATCTGATTTGACCCAACTAACTACATGACTATGACACTTGTATGGAACAAAATATTTTATAATTATTGTTGATGGACAAATGGAACAACGAGGTTAAAATTAGCTGACCATGACTCCATGAGTGGGGAATAAGTTGGGACTACCTCAGAGATGAATATTACAAGTGGAAAATCAGGAATTTGGCCATGGGAAGCCCGTGAAAATGAGGGATTTGGAAAGTTGTGAAAATTCCCAAGGGGAAAAAAACCTAGGCACTTTTGCTTTTGGATATATGGCATATGGGAGGAGGTAGGATGCTGCCTAGTATGCTAAGGAAGGAATAATCTCTTGTTGTTATGAACACTAATTTCAGAGTGTGAGGCAAGGGAAAAATGTGGAGATTCAAGGACTATTGTTGAGGAGGAGTTCTGAGTTTTCCCTCATGGATTCATGCTCAGGCTAGGGGGTGAACGGGAATACTAATCTGGCTATTTTGTTCTAAGGTTGGGAGGAACCTGCTTGTTCCCTTTGTTGTTTCAACACTTATCTAGATATTTTCAACTACTCCCCTCTCGTCGTATTTGTATTGATAAAATAATTGGTAGCATATGTGTCTTCTACTCCTGGACGGATACCCTACTTGTAATGAACCTCATTATCACACAACAATTTTTTTTTTTTGTTTTGTTTGCTATTTCCTTTTAATAGCAAAATGTATGAAATTAATATAGGATTGGTTCAACTTCTGTTCGTAAAAAGGTTCTTAAAGGGGAAAAATTCCTAAGTTCTACTTATCATATGAGGTCCCTCTCGTTTTCAAATTCCTTTACCCCTTGGTATAATGGATCATATGAAAAAAGGTCTCATAAATCCTACTACGATTTACTCAAACAAAAACATAAGACTTCTAATATTTGCGCGCATGTATATCTGATAAAAAATGAATCTAGGCGACTTTACTTGGTTTCCCCACCATACGATTCATCGAGTCGGGTTTTGTTACCATATAGCTAACCTATCTACTATGTCGTGATCAAATTTAAAATTCCTAGGACTAGGGTTGGTTTGTGAATTAGTTACTTACCTCCATATGTCAATGGACATTTCACCACTAGGATCAGACTGTTGATTCACACTAATCTTGAGAAAAGACAAGGGGTTTTACTCTTAACATAATACTTACTAAGTGGGAGGAATGATTCTTTGTCTAGCCGTTACGACTCTATAAGTTTTCATTAAAGGTGGTCTGCGAGTTCCAGTGGAAATTACTGGGCTCTTTACCCAATATGGCATATTGTCTCTAACACTGTCACATTGCCACCTGCCCTCCGTGCCCTCCACAATTACTCTGAGGTTGACATGATATCGATTAGGTTTGAAGCGGTTTCACGATTGTCATTGTTGAGTTCTACAAGGCAATCCTATGAACCAACCTTGGAGGCGCAGAGTATTGCCATGGTAGCCGCTTCTGAATTTTAACAGTTGACGCGGTCCTTACCCTTGGTAAGTATTTTTCTCAATACGCATTAATTGTAAACAGAGATAATGCATTCCCGACTTCTTCTGTATTGTTTCCGAAGTTACCCTAAATCCTGGAGGGGAAATTCCTTCGAATTGATCTCCATTTTTCGTCTTCTGGTTTTGAAGGGAGTATATTCATTTGTTTCGTGTTCAGTTTTGGAAGAAAGGGTTTCATAACCTCCCAGTTTATTTCCCATGAATATATCTCTGTTTCCGCCCTTCTCGTATTAGGGAGGGTGTATCCATTTATTTTCCTATTTAGGTTTTGGGAGAAGGGGTTTCATAACCTCCTTGTTTAAGTTCTATGTCGAATCCTTTGATTGTTTTCGCGGCTTAAGGCCTCTGTAGGGCTTTAAATAGTTCCAATCATGATATTCTTTCACAATGCGTCGAATATTATTTTCATTAGGTAACACCCTCATCGTGCTCTATCTGATTTGGTTAAAAAATAGTGGGAACAAATCACTGTAATGTTGAAATGCATAAGACTACTCGATGTGATTCAGTTATGGGTGGTTATGTGTGGTTTTCTAATTCGTTATGAACAATATATTCCATGATAGCATAGGTCTGGTTACATCCTTTAAAAAGATAATTGTTATAGTCTATTTCTATATTTTTCCTTGTTATGGAGTCGTTACTTGCTATGTATGCACCTCCTCCTTATAAGATTTCTTCATCTCAGGGCTTGTATAATTAACTAATGATGGGCACTATTTTGATACGAGGGTACCCATCAATGAATTAAAATGCTATCCTCCTTCGGCCAGGTGTCTATCCAGTTGGGAAAAGCGACAAGTAAACAAGAGAGCTATGCTATCCTATCGAAAAAAAGTTAAGTAAGATCACATAAAATTTCCTTACTGAATGTTATCAATTATGTTAGTATTTCATCATTTTTATCTGCGTTTACTGATAATTAAACATTACTGCTCCAACAATTTTCGTCTGCCTATGGTTCTTGAATGTTCGGTTCCCACTTTTGACGCAAAAGGTATTTGAGTTCCTTTGTAGGCCTTCTCAGAATTTCAACAGTGCAAGGGCACGGTCTATTCCTGGATTTTCAAGATGTTTGAATATAGTTTGTTCTATTGCCTTCAATGGTTGGGATGGGGAGGTCCTCCAGTTGATTCTTGGTCTGAATTATGTGTATAACTGTTATCATACAAGACTTTATTTTAATTGAATAATGAAATGCGTTGGATATTTTATCCCATTCGTTCCTCTATTTAGTCTCATCTCAACTTGCAAATTTATTTATCGTTACTATCGTTTAGAATGTATTTGGCTACATATGTTTACACAGTCCGAAATCCCGTTCGGTATGGTATAAAAGTAACCTAAAGAACTTTTGGGGTTTTAACTTGTTGTAAGGACTCTATTACACCGAAACTTCGTATTATAATTAAATTTAGATTATGAGTCTCCTCATATGATTTGTCTTGTTTTCCTTTGGGATTATTGCTGCACAATATGGATCTATGTTTTTCCCTTTCCGGGATTAGGAAAAGATTTCTTCCTTACTCTCGACATACGGCTCAACATAAAAGCTTGACAGTCCAGTTGACTACCATTTCCCTTATGTATTTGTTACTATTAGTCTATCATCATTCCTTGAATGGGTATATTCCTTTATTGTTACAGTTCGTGAAAATTCAGATAAACGATTGACAGGGTTAGATTTGTTTAACATTTATTTTCAACACATCTAAGACATAATTGACTAGACCTGGTCATTTCTGATTCAACACTAATACCTTGCTGACCTATATATATGTGTGTGTGTGTGTGTGTGTGTGTGTATTTACTATAATTTTTTTATCGTAATGGAGTATTGAACCTTTTAGAATTTTTTCATATGTCTCTACATATATATATATATATATATATATATATATATATATATATATATATATGTATCTTGTTCCTTGACTGTGTTTTTAACTAGTTTACTTTAGTTTCAAAGTATCATTTGTGCAGAACCCCTATTGCATACTGTGTATCTGTTGGTAGTTTTAACTGTATATGTTCTATATGCAAATCAAGAATAAATCCCGTGTTACAGGCTGGATTTACTTTGAAATCTGAACTTACGTGTTCATTATTGGAGGCTCGTTGTGCATTATAAATACCTACAGGAAGTATCGTTTAGCATAGATATTGGTATGTTCGACCTTAATCACATCACACAAACAATGAAGATTTTCCTTACTTAATAGAATGAATCAAAAGTAAAGTGCAATCAATAGTTTATCTTGTTATGAGGGTAAAATCTTCTATAGAACTTGTCTTACTAGTGAAATACTTAATGACCTTAGCATTCACACAAGACTCTCTCTCAATAAAACAAATCCGTTCCTAGACAAAGATGAGGAAGTATTTAGTAGGTCTTTCCCTTCCATAACATTCGACCAGAATTTATTCATAGCAATCAAATTACAGAACATAGCAATTGCCCAAAATTTATTTGTAGCAGCAAACAAGTTGCAGAACATAACATTTAACGAGAGAGAGAGAGAATAGCATATCTGAATCAAATTGCGGGAAGACAAAGGGAACAACCACGTTCCTCCCAACCATAGAATAGGGCAGCCAAAATCACTTACCCGATTCACCCCCTAGCCTGACCATGAATCCATGAGGGCGAAACTTGAAATCTCCTGTTCAGCAATGTCCTTCAATTTAGTAGATCCCTCTTGCCTCACACTCATTTAGTGTTCATAGAAGCAAGGAAAAAAAAATCATTAGTGTCTTTCCCAGCATACTTGGCAGTGTCCTGCCTCCTCACATATACTTATTTATCAATTTGCCTAGGTCCTTTTTTCCCTCCCTTGGGAATTTTCGCAGCTTTCTAAATTCCTGATTTTCAGGGGCTGCCAATGGCCAAATCACTGATTTTACACATGTAAAAATCAGCCTAGAGGTAGCTTGCACATGTTCCCCTCTCATGGAGTCATGGTCAGCTAAAATTTAACATGGTTGTTCCATTTGTCCCCTGCAATCAATATAAAATATTTTGTTCTCATACAAGTGTCATAGTCAAATAATTAGTTGGGACAAATCAAATCTCTGCCCAACAATCATAATTATTTATTACAATTATTAAATTCGAAATTCAGAATTTCCATAGATGGCAAAAATTTTCTAGTTTCGAATTTACTAAAAATGGAATAAATTTCCAACAAATTTAAATTCCATTTTTTTTTATATTTTATTTTATTTAGGGATGTCACATCCTTTCCCCCTTCAGTAAAACACTATCCTCAGTGTTTGTTCGTTTCCTGGAACAGGGTTGGATGAGATTTCCGTAAATCTCCTTCCAACTCCCATGTGGCCTCTTAAGGACTAAAGTGCTTCCATTGCACCTTTACCTGAGCAACGACTCTTTTCTAAAGTGATATTTCTCTTCGGTCCAAAATGCACAGGGGTTCCACCTGGAACTTTCCTTCAGGTTCCACCTGTACCCAGTTCCAATCAATCATATGAGTAGGGTCATGAATATATTTTTTCAGCAAAGAAACATGAAATACATTATGAATTCTTAGATTAGCTGGAAGTGCAAGTTGGTATGCTATGGGTCCAATTCGAGCTAGTATCTCAAAGGGCCCACAAAACCTGGGCGCCATCTTGACACAGTTTCCTAACTTCAATGAGCTTTTTCAGGCTTTGAATTTCAAATAAACATGGTCTCCTACTTGAAATCCCAAGTGCCTTCTTTTCTGATCTGCATAACTCTTCTGTCTGTCCTGTGCTTCTTTCAATTTCTGTTGTATCTTTCTTACCATGTTCTCCATTTCTTGGAGCATTTCTGGTCTGACCATGAGTCTGTCAGCCGGGTTATCCTAGCTAATTGGAGTCGTACACTTTCTGTCGTACAGTATTTCGAAAGGGCTCAACTTAGTCGAAGTTTGGTACCCATTGTTATATACAAATTCTACCAAGTGCAGATAGTCTTCCCACTTGTTCGGTTTTGTTCTTACGTACATGCAGAGAATATCCTATACGATCTATTTTGTCCTTTCTCTCTGTCCATCCATTTGTGGATGATAACTCATACTGAAATTCAAGTTAGTATTTATCCCTGCAAACAATTCCTTCCAAAAAGCGGATGTGAATTTTACGTCTCTATCTGAAATCACCATTTTAGGAATACCGTGCAGTCTAAAAATTTCTTTCATGAATATTTCAACAATGTTTATAGCTTTAAAAGTAGACTTTACTGGAATAAAGTGTGTGGACTTACTGATTTTATCAATTACAACCATGATAGAATCATTCTGTCTCTGATTTTTAGGCAAACCTCTTATAAAATCTAGCGATATGGTCTCCCATTTCCAGTCTAGTACTGGTAATGGTTGTAATAGGCCGGCTGGATGCTGATGCTCGGCCTTAACCTGTTGACAATCTTGGCACCTAGCCAAGTACTCTGCTGTTTAACCCTTCATATTGGGCCAGTAAAATAGTCTTCTAAGTGTTCTGATTGTTTTCTGGTAACCTGGATGGTCAGAATACAGTTTCTTATGCACTTCGTTTAGAACTGTTAATTTTAACTTTGCTGAATCTGGTATGTAAAGTCTATTTTTAAATCATAATAGTCCCTTCTTGTCGATACTTAGATCTGATTTATCTGAGTTTGCGGTACTATCCTGTAATTCTGTCGTCATTTTAATGTAATTTCCATCGTTAATACTTGTCATCCTTATCCTTTGTTCCAGATCACTTTCTGCCCTGCTGATATTTATTTCAAATAACCCATGGACTCTTCTACTTAATGCATCTACTACCTTATTTTCCTTACCTTTGATGTGTCTAACCTCGAAGTCGAATTCGCTCAAGAAGGCTAGCCACCTTGCTTGTCTTGCATTAAGATCTAGTTGGTTAAACAGATATTTCACCCCGCTATTATTCGTTAATAGTAGGAATATTTGGCCCATTATGTAGTGTCGCCACATTTTAAGGCGTGTATTACTGCTGCCAATTCTAGGTCATGAGTGACGTAATTTCACTTGTGTTCTTTTAATTTCTGGGACTCATAACAAATAATGTGTCCTTCATGAGTTAGGACACCACCTAGTCCCTCTTTACTTGCATCAACACATATGGTGAAATATTTATCTGGGTTTGCTACCTTTAATATGGGTGCAGTTGTCAGTAATTCCTTCAGTTTGTTAAAACTGTCTTGACACTTCCCTGACCAGTTGAACTTGGTCCCTTTCTTTTGTAATGACATGATAGGATAGGCTATCTTGGAAAACCCTTCTATGAATCTGCGGTAATATCCGGTGATTCCCATGAACGACCGTATATCCGCTACATCCTTAGGTACTGGCCATTCCATAATGGCTTTTATCTTCTCCGGGTCTACGACAGTGCCTTTCGCTGAAATTGCATGTCCTAGATATTATATTTCCTTTTGATAAAAGTCACACTTGTCAAATTTGGCATATAGCTTGTGTTTCCTTAACGTTTGCATAACGGTTCTTAAGTGTTCCTCATGTTCTTCCTCGATTTTAGAATAGACCAGAATCTCGTCGATAAATACTACCACGAACTTGTCCAAGTACTGACTGAAAATACTGTTCATCAAGCACATAAACGTGGTTGGTGCGTTAGTGAGTCCGAAAGGTATGACTACGAACTCATAGTGTCCATATCTGTCTGAAAAGCTGTTTTTCTTATGTCCTCGTCTTTTATCTGAACTTGATGATAATCGGATCATAAATCCAACTTTGAAAAGATCTTGGCCCCACCTACTTGATCGAACAGATCATTTATCCTTGGTAAGGGGTACTTATTCTTAATAGTCACTTTGTTTAGTTGTCTATAATCGATACATACTCTTAGAGTACCGTTTTTCTTTTTCACAAAGAGGACTAGTGCCCCCCAAGGTGAGACACTCAGTCTTATATACGCTTTGTCCAACAATTACTATAATTGTATTTTTAATTCTGTCATTTCTGGTAGAGTCATTCAGTAAGGCACTTTTGAGATAGGGGATGAACCGGATAGTAGGTCTATGGAGAAGTCTATTTCCCTTCTAGGAGGTAATTCTGGTATTTCATCCACAAACATGTCTGTGAATTCATGTAGAACAACAAAGTCTTCTAGCTTTGGATTATCTTCTTTTTCTAATAGATTCGTCACTTCGATGGCATAAACTTGACATCCCTTCCTCATACATTTCCTTAGTTGCATCGCTGAAACTTATCTAACTGATACCAGTTTTGGTATACCTTGGGCAGTTCTGGAATTGCTATAATCATCTTTATAGCTAAGTATCTTTGTATAACAATCTAATATTGCTTTGTGTTGTTCCAACCAATCTATCCCAATAATAATATCGTAAGATCCTAGTGGTAGGATGTTCATATGGGTCTTTATATTTTGACCATCTAAGCTAAACTCACAATCCGGAACAAAGTCAACTACTTTTCTTTTAGTACCAGTCACTAATTGTACAAGCCATTATTTTGTGTGCTTCAGTTTCTTAAGTTTGTTTGACTCTGCCACATTAGGTGTAATATAACTTAACGCAGCTCCAGGGTCAATTAAAACAGAAATTCGAGTATCATTGATTTTACCTTTGATCTCTACCACCAAGGACTAGTGGTTAGCTTGTCAACCATCTATTGCTGCACTTATCCGATGTAGGATTCTGCCCATGTCTCCCACCGTTGAGGCTTCCTGCAGATTATGAACTGCAGTTCTGTTTGTTGAACTCAAACGTGGACAATTCCTCCTTAGATGAGGCTCTCCACATTCCCAACACTTTAATGGCTCGCGGGGGTTGTCTCCAAACATGTTCGTTCCCAGCTTTACCGATTTACCACTGCCTTGCGTATTCAGGTGGTTGGAGTGAAAATCCTTTATCAGAAAACTTTTTGCTGTATTCCGATAAGGAGTTGGTTGGTACCCCTTCTTCCGTTGGTTCATTCACTCTTTTTTATTATCCTTCTAGGATTTGGGAAACTCTACCCGATGTTTATATTGATCATAGCACATTCGTTCTTTCCTAAATACTTTGCTCAAGGATTTGGGGTTGTCAAAATCAATTCTGTCCTTGTAGGACTGTGGTAGACAACTTAGAAATCGGTGAATTTTTACTTTATCCTCACGGATGTACAGTACGAACCTTAGTAGTTCCAGGAATTTATTGATGAGGCCTTCCATTGCCATCTTTCCAAGTCGTAACTCGTAAAACTCTTTTGTCTTCTTTTCATAGTAACTTTCCAAAAGGTATTGTTTCTTGAAATACTTTTTAAAGTCAGACCATTCCAACTATTTCTCCTTTAGGTCCTTGGCCAATTTCAGGTCTTGCCACCAAATGCTGGCCTTCCCTTTCAGATTGTAGATGGCCATTCTGACTTTCATGTTGCTGGAATAGTTGTAGATATGGAAGTATTTTTTGATGCCCAACATCCATGCCTCAGCTTCTTCTCTTGTCTTGGATTCTCCATCAAAGGTAGCTCGTTTAATATTTTTAAATTCTCCTTCGAGGTGGTCTACTTGTTTTCTTTTTCTGTCAGATTTATTTTTTTCTTTAGCTGAAGGTGTTCCTTCCGACGAACTATCTCCTTTTTCTGTTTCAGGCCCTGAGTTCTTGGAGGCCCTTTTGCTAACTTATTCCTCGTGGTTATCATCCTTTGGGATTTTCTTGGTCACTATATTGTGCAGCAGGACTTCATTTATCTCTTGTTGTTCATGTTGTGCTTTCTTCAATTTTTCATTGTCTGCTTTGAAAATCTGTAATTCAAAAATAAGGTTCCTCATTGTTTCCAACACTTTTGTGGGTGAGATTTCGTCACTGTTTTGCCTTATATCTCCAGGAGGTCTTTGCTGTGGATTTTCTCCCATCCTATTTTCCGCATCGTCTTGAGCTGCCATAATTAACTCAAAACAGAAAGAGCTTTATGTCTATAACCAAAAGATTTTTTTATTATTTTTAGATAAAACATAAAATATATTAAGTAGCTAAAGTGGCCCTGTTCAGGCCCAACATTGTAAGTTTTTCTCTGATACCATATGTAATGAACCTCGTTATCACACAACAATTTTTTTTGGTTTTTTTGTTTGCTATTTCCTTTTAATACCAGAATGTATGAACTTAATATAGGATTGGTTCAACTTCTGTTCATAAAAAGGTTCTTAAAGGGGAAAATTTCCTAAGTTCTACTTATCATAAGAGGCCCCTCTCATTTTCAAATTCCTTTACCCCTTAGTATAATGGATCATATGAAAAAAGGTCTCATAAATCCTACTACGATTTACTCAAACAAAAACATAAGACTTCTAATATTTGCGCGCATGTATATCTGATAAAAATTGAATCTAAGCAACTTTACTTGGTTTCCCCACCATACAATTCATCGAGTTAGGTTTTATTACCAGATAGCTAACCTATCTACTATGTCACGATCAAATTTAAAGTTCTTAGGACCAGGGTTGGTTTGTGAATTAGTTACTTACCTCCATATGCCAATGGACATTTCATCACTAGGATCAGACTGTTGATTCGCGTAATCTCAAGGAAATACAAGGCGTTTTACTTTTAACATAATACTTATTAAGTGGGAGGAATTATTCTCTATCTAGCAGTTAAGACTCTGTAAGTTTTCATTAAAGGTGGCCTGCGAGTTCCAATGGAAATTACTGGGCTCTTTACCCAATATGACATACTGTCTCTGACACTGTCACATTGCCACCTGCCCTCTGTTCCCTCCACAATTACTTTGAGGTTGACAGGATATCGATTAGGGTTGAAGTGGTTTCACGATTGTCATTGTTGAGTTCTGCAAGGTGGTCCTGTGAACCAACCTTGGAGGTGCAGAGTATTGCCATGGTAGCTGCTTCCGAATTGTATCAGTTGGCGCGGTCCTTACCCCCGGTAAGTATTTGTCTCAATACGCATTACTTTTAAAAAGAGATAATGCATTCCCAACCTCTTCTGTATTGTTTCCAAAGTTACCCTAAATCCTGGAGGGGAAATTCCTTCGAATTGATCTCCATTTTTCGTCATCTGGTTTTGAAGGGAGTATATTCATTTGTTTCCTGTTCAGTTTTGGAAGAAAGGGTTTCATAACCTCCCAGTTTATTTCCCATGAATATATCTCTGTTTCTTCCCTTCTGGTATTAGGGAGGGTGTATCTATTCGTTTTCCTGTTTAGGTTTTGGGATAAGGGGTTTCGTAACCTCCCTGTTTAAGTTCTATGTCGAATCCTTTGGTTGTTTTTGAGGCTTAAGGCCTCTATAGGGATTTAAATAGTTCCAATCATGATATTATTTTGCAATGCGTCCAATATTATTTGCAGTAGGTAATACCCTCATCATGCTCTGTCTGATTTGGTTAAAAAATAGTGGGAACAAATCGTTGTAATGTTGAAATGCATAAGACTACTCGATGTGATTCGGTTATGGGCGGTTATGTGTGGTTTTCTAATTCGGTATGAACAATATAATCCATGATAGCATAGGTATAGTTACATCCTTTAAAAAGATAATTGTTACTGTCTATTTCTGTCATTTTCCTTGTTATGGAGTCATTACTTGCTGTGTATGCACCTCATCCTTGTAAGATTTCTTCATTTCAGGGCTTGTATAATTCACTAATGATGGGACCTATTTTGATACAAGGGTATGCATCAATGAATTAATACGCTATCCACCTTCGTCCAGGCATCTATCCAGTTGGGAAAAGCGACAAGTAAATAAGAGAGCTATGCCAGCCTATCGAACAGAAGTTAAGTAAGATCACATAAAATTTCCTTACTGACTGTTATCAATTCTGTTAGTATTTCATCATTTTTATCTACCCTTACTGATAATTAAACATTACTGCTTTAGGGATTTTCGTCTACCTATGGATCTCGGATGTTCGGTTCCCACTTTCGGCGCAAAAGGTATTTGAGTTCCTTTGTAGACCTTCTCAAAATTTCAACAATGCAAGGGCACGATCTCTTCCTGGAATTTCGAGATGTTTCAAAATAGTTTGTTCTATTGCCTTCAATGGTTGGGATGGGGAGGTCCTCCAGTTGATTCTTGGTCCAAATTCTATGTATAACTGTTATCATACATGACTTTATTTTAATTGAATAATGAAATGCGTTGGATATTTTATTCTAGTCGTTCCTCTATTTAGTCTCACCCCAACTTGTAAATTTATTTATCGTTACTATCGTTTAGAATGTATTCGGCTACAGATGTTTACACAGTCCGAAATCCCGTCTGGTACGGTATAAAAGGAACCTGAAGAACTTTTGGGGTTTTAACTTGTTGTAAGGACTCTATTACACCGAAACTTCGTATTATAGTTAAATTTAGATTATGAGTCTCCTCATATGATTTGTCTTGTTTTCCTTTGGGATTATTGCTGCACAATATGGCTCTGTGTTTTTCCCTTTCTGGAATTAGGAAATGATTTCTTCCTTACTCTCGACTTACAGCTCAACATAAAAGTGTGACAGTCCAGTTGACTACCATTTCCCTTATGGATTTGTTACTATTAGTCTATCATCATTTCTCGAATGGGTATATTCCTTTATTGTTACAGTTCGTGAAAATTCAGATAAACGATTGACAGGGTTAGATTTGTTTAACATTTATTTTCAACACATCTAAGATGTAGTTGACTAGACCTGGTCATTTCCGATTCAACACTAATACCTTGTTGATATATATATATATATATATATATATATATATATATATCT
>ML777608.1:20604-32521 GCA_009831015.1 Picea engelmannii | reverse complement strand
GGTTATTCTACTGTAATGAAAAAGACAAGGTGCCACTCAACAACCAGAATACAAGAACATTGTGAAACTTACCAGGGCGATTGGTTAGAGATGTTCTCCTCCATCATGGAAGTCCTCCTAGTCTCCACTCCCCTCATCAAGAAAAATAAATCGCAGAGATAATTTCGGAGAACTTCACAAATGACAGAAGTAAAACTACTATAACCCTAAAGAACTCTTACCACACAGAGTTAATGATGATGGTATGAAGGGAGGCTCAGGCCATGTGATGGAGTAGATTTAGTGCATCCATATTGGATGAAGGGTCAAGTGATAGAATTTTTTATTCGCATACACAATGCTGGCATTAATGGTCGGTTCAGAGGGTTAACTCTTGTCTGACATGAACCTTTCTTTTCACATTAAATGGGATATGAAGTAAAGGGATTTTTCCTTCGTGACTCATGGAAGCTATTAACTCTAACTGCTTTTAGTTCAGTTAGTACATCTTTTAGTTGAGACATCGTTTAGATCAGGTGGAGTTAAACGAATTGTTAGCATGGGGTATTTGAACCAGAAAACCTTTATATTGATTATGCTTGGAATATCTTTACCCAACCATTAGATTATCGGGGATGCATTTCGAAAAAAAAAACCTTATGTTAACCATCAATAGTTCGCCAAGGTGTATAACCCCAATCCCATTTCGTTATGCATGGTATACGAGTTTCTTTCGAATAGTCATTGAGTTTAACCTTGCGTGCAAGTATAGAAGTGTGTTACCTAGAGTAGAGTTTAGGACCATAAGTCCTAATCCTATTATAGTTCTAATATTTTTATAATCTATAGGCATATATACATATGGATGATTAGCATAACTTTAGAACTAAAAGGAAATGTTAGAATGGGGAGTTTCCCACTTAGGAACCCTTTTCATTGAGTGTGTAAAGCTTGGGTATTAATATCATCGTTGATAATCAGAACTTACAAAAACTTATTAGAGTTTAGCAATGGAGATAAAAGGTTACATTCTTTATTTATGAGTCAGTTTAAGGAATTTGGATATTAATGTCCCTAAGAATTTTTATTTTTTTATGATAAATTTGAGGTAAATTACATATGATATCAAAGCAAAGGTTACAACACTTGGACCTTGAATAGGGACAAATTAATTTATTAGTACATATTTCTGTTTATGTAAAACTAACAAACCATTATTATTACAAACAAAAAACTCTTTTATGTTCTGCGTTAATCATGGAAGCCCAAGATGAAGCAGAAATCAGACTTGAGGGGAATCCTAAATAAATACTTCCTAAAGATCAGAGACAAAACAATGATGGAAGCTCACCTACCAAAGTTCTAGTAACAATGAGGAATCTCATTATCGAGCTATAAGTTTTAAAAGAAGAGAATGAGAAACTGAAGAAGGCACAACATGAACAACAGGAAATAAATGAAGTCCTGTTGCGTAGTATAGTGACAAAGAAAACCCAAAAGGACAATAAACAGGAAGAAGAGGTCAGTAAAAGGGCCTCCAAGAATTCCATTTCTGAAGTAGAGAAAGGAGACAACTCATCTGAAGGTACACCTCCAGCTGAAGATAAAAAAAAGGAAACAGGTGGATCACCTGGAGGGAGAGTTTAAGAAAATACAATCATCTACCTTTGATGGGGAATCCATAACAGGGGAGGAAATTGAAGCATGGTTATTATACATCAAGAAGTATTTTTAGATATACAACTATTCCAGCAGGTCAAAATGCCCATCTATAATCTCAAAGGAAAAGCAAGCATTTGGTGGCAAGACCTGAAGTTGGCCAAGGGCCTAAAGGAGAAACATATGGAATGGTTAGACTTTAATAAATACTTTAAGAAACAATACCTATCTGAAAGTTACTATGAAAGAAAAACCAAATAATTTTATGAGCTACGACTTGGCCAAATGGCTATGGAAGATCTGATTAACAAATTCCTAGAATTACTAAGGTTTGTACCTTATATCCAGGAGGATAAGTGAAAATCCAACGGTTCCTAAGCTGTTTACCATAGTCCTACAATGACAAAATCGAATTTGATAATCCCAAATCCTTGAGTGAAGTATTTAGAAAAGACCGAATGTGTTACGACCAATACAAACAACGGTCAAAATTTCCCAAGGCTTGGAAAAACAAGAAACAAGATCAAATGAACCAACAAAAGAAGGGATACTAGCCAACTCCTTATCGTAATGCAGAAAAAATATTTCCAAGAAAACATTTTCACTCCAACAATCCAAACACTCAAGGAGTCAGTAAACCGGTAAATTTGGGAACAAAGAAGTTTGGGGACAACCCCCATGAACCATTAAAATGCTGGGAATGTGGAGAAATTCCTCTATGGAGGAACTGTTCATGTTTGATTTCAACAACCAGAACTACTGTTCACAATCTATAGGAAACCTCTACGGTGGGAGATGTGGGTAGAAGCTTGCATCGGATAAATGCAGTTGTGGATGAATGACAAGCTAGCCATGAGTCCTCTGTGGTGGAAATAGAAGGTAAAATCAATAACACTCGTATTTTTGTTTTAATTGATCCTAGAGCTACATTGAGTTATATCACTCATGGTATTGTGGAGTCAAATAAACATAAGAAACCAAGACATGCAAAATCTTGGCTAGTATAACTAGCAACAGGAACGAAAAGAAAAGTCATCAACTTGATTTATGATTATGAGTTCAACTTAGGTGGTCAAAACATAAAGACAAATTTGAACATTCTATCGTTAGGGTCTTATGATGTAATTATTAGAATGGATTGGTTAGAAAGGCATAAAGTAGTGCTAAATTGTTATGAAAAATCACTTAAGTATAAAGATGAAAATGACATTGCTAGGATAGTTCAAGGTAGACAAAAACCAGTCTCAGTTAGACAGATTTCAGCAATGCAATTCAAGAAATGCATGAGAAAGGGTTGTCAAGTTTATGCCATCGAAGTAACAAACTTGTTAGAAAAAGAAAATAATCCCAACTTCGAGGATTTTGTTGTTCTGCATAATTTCAGAGACGTGTTTGTTAATGAAATACCTGAATTACCCCCGAGGGAGATAGACTTTTATAACAACCTACTACCTGGTTCAACCCCTATCTCTAAAGCACCTTACCGAATGAGTTTGTCGGAATTAACAAAACTAAAAATTCAACTACAGGAATTATTAGAAAAAAAATATATCAGATTGATTGTTTCACAATGGGGAGCACCAGTCCTCTTTGTGAAAAATAAAGAAGGAACTCTAATATTATGCATTTATTAAGAAAATTAAACAAAATGACTATTAAGAATAAGTACCCCTTACCTAGAATAAATGATTTGTTTGATCAAGTAGGTGGGGCCAATATTTTCTTGAAATTTGATTTACGATATGGTTATCACCGGGTTAGGATACAATATGAGGACATAAGTAAAACATCTTTTCAAATGAGATATGGACATTACGAATGTGTTTTTATACCTTTCAGACTCACTAGTGTGCCAACCACGTTTATGTGTTTAATGAACATTATTTTCAGTCAGTACTTGGACACGTTTGTGTTAGAATTTATTGACGACATTCTAGTATATTCTAAAATAGAAGAAGAACACGAAGAACACTTAAGGATAGTTATGCAAACATTAAGAAAGCACGAAATCTATGCTAAATTCGATAAATGTGACTTTTATTAGAAGAAAATACAATACCTAGGACATGTAATATCTGCAGAAGGCATTGGAGTCGATCCTGAGAAAATAAGAGCCAACATGGAATGGTCGATCCCTAAGGACGTAGTGGAAATCCGATCGTTCATGGGAATCACCAGACATTACCACAGATTTATAGAGTGATTTTATAAAATTGCATACCCTATCACATCATTACAAAAGAAGGGAACCAAGTTTAACTGGTCACATAAATGTCAAGACAGTTTTAATAAGCTAAAGGAATTATTAAAAACCACACCCATTTTAAATGTAGCATATCTGGACAAAGACTTCACCATTTGTGTAGATGCGAGTAAGGAAGGACTATGTGGTGTCCTAACCCAAGAAGGGCATGGTATTTGTTATGAGTCACAAAAACTAAAGGAACATGAACGAAACTACGTCACCCATGACTTAGACTTGGAAGTTGTAATACACGCCTTAAAGATGTGGCGACACTACATAATGGGCATAAAGTTTTTGTTATTAACTGACAATAGCGGTGTGAAATTTTCGTTTAGTCAGCCAGACATTAATGCAAGGTAAGAAATATGGCTTGCCTTCTTGAGCGAATTTGACTTTGAGGTAAAACATATCAAGGGTAAAGAAAATAAAGTAGCGGATGCTTTAAGTAGAAGAGTTCATGGTTTGTTTGAAATAAACATTAGCAGGGAAGAAATCGATCTTGAACAGAGGATAAAGACTGCAAGTAATGACGATGAAAATTACACTAAAACAATGGCAGAATTTCAGAACACTACAGAAAATTCAGACAAAATAGATTTGAGTGTTAAAAAAGATGGTCTACTACGATTTAAAAACATAATATACATACCAGATTCGAAAAAATTAAAGTTAACAGTTTTATATGAAGCTCAGAAGAATCCATATTCTAGTCATCCAGGATACCAGAAAATGATGACAACTCTAAGAAAGTTATTTTATTAGCCTAATATGAAGAGTGAAACAACAAAATATTTAGCTAAGTGTCAAGATTGTTAGTAGGTAAAAGTTAAACACCAACATCCAGATGACCTGTTGCAACCCTTACATGTTCCAGAATGGAAATGGGAGACTATATCACTGGACTTTATTACAGGTTTTCCTAGAACTCAGAAACATAGTGATTCAATTATGGTGGTAATCAATAAACCTAGTAAGTATGCACACTTTATTCCTGTAAAGTCTACTTTTAAATATATTAACATTGCTAAAATATTGATGAAAGAAATTTTTAGACTACATGGTATTTCTAAAATTGTGATTTCGGATAGAGACGTAAAATTTACATCTTCTTTTTGGAAAGAATTGTTCGGAGGGTTAAATACTAACTTGAATTTCAGTACGAGTTATCATCCACAAATGGATGGATAGACTGAACGAACAAACCAAATCATAGAATATAATGTTCTCATGTACGTAAGAACAAAACAAAGGAAGTGAGAAGAATACCTACACTTGGTATAATTTGAATATAACAATGGGTACCAAACTTCGACTAAAATGAGCCCTTTCGAGGCACTGTATGACAAAAAGTGTATGACTCCAATTAGTTGGGATAACCCAGCTGATAGAATCATGGTTGGACCAAAGATGCTCCAGGAAATGGAGAGCACAGTAAGAAAAGAACAACAAAACTTAAAAGACCCACAGGACAGACAGAAAAGTTACACAGACCATAAAAGAAGACACTTGGAATTTCAAGTGGGAGACCATGTCTATTTAAAAGTCAAAGCCCAAAAAAGTTCACTAAATCTGGGGAACTGTGCCAAGTTGGCACCCAGGTTTTGTGGGGCTTTCAAGATCTTAGCTCAAATTAGACTTGTAGCATACCAACTTGCACTTCCTGCCAATCTTAAAATTCATAATGTATTTCATGTCTCTTTGTTAAAGAATTATGTTCATGACCCTACTCGTATGATCGATTAGAACTTGGTGTAGGTGGAACCAGAAGGTAAGTTCCAAGTGGAACCACTGCGCATTCTGGACATGAGAGAAATAACACTTCGAAATAGAGTCGTCACCCAGGTAAAAGTGAAATGGAACCACTTTAGCCCTGAAGAGGCCACTTGGGAGTTGGAGGGAGATTTGCAGAAATCTCATCCAATCATGTTCCAAGAAAGGAACGAACATTGAGGATAATGTTTTATTGAAGGGGGAAATGATGTAACATGCCCAAAAATAAATTATTTTTGAATTTGAAATGTCTTAGGAATTTATTTATGTTTTTGGTAAATCCAAAATTGGGATTTTTTTTTCCATTTATGGCAAATTTTGAATTCCGAATTTAGTTAATTGTAATTAATGATTATGACTGTTGGGAAGAGATCTGATTTGACCCAACTAAATACTTGACTATGACACTTGTATGGAACAAAATATTTTATAATTATTGTTGATGGACAAATGGAACAACCAGGTTAAAATCAGCTAACAATGACTCCATGAGTGGAGAACATGTTGGAACTACCTCAAAGATGAATATTACAAGTGGAAAACAATGAATTTGGCCATGGGAAGCCCCTGAAAATCAGGGATTTGGAAAGATGCGAAAATTCCCAAGGGGAAGAAGATCTAGGCACTTTTTCTTTTGGATATATAGCATATCGGAGGAGGCAGGACACTGCCTAGTATGCTAAGGAAGGAATAATCTCTTACTATTATGAACACTAATTGTGGAGTGTGAGGCAAGGGGAAACTATGGAGACCGAAGGACTATTGCTGAGGAGGAATTTTGAGTTCACCCTCATGGATTTATGGTCAGTCTAGGGGGTGAATAGGAAATGCAATCTGACTGTTCTTTTATAAGGTTGGGAGGAACCTCACTGTTACCTTTGTTGTTTCATCACTTATCTACATATGTTCATCTACTCCCCTCTCGTTGTATTTGTATTGATAAAATAATTGGTAGCATACATATATTCTACTTCTAGATGGATACCCTACTACTCATATGTGAATAAATGGAGTCATAAAGTTACTGCATGTTATCTGTTGTAGGAATAATCTATTCTGTTGAAGAATGCATGTATACAGTTACTGCATGTTATCTGTTGTAGGAATAATATATGCTACTGAAGAATGCATCTATACGGTTACTGCAATGTTATCTTCTATAAGAACAATCTATTCTCTTGATGTAAACATCTATATAGTTATTGTATGTGATCTACTGTAGGAACAGACCCATCATGTTAATGATAAACTTATAAGGCGAATGTGTATTATCTATGGTAGGAAAAGATCTAAATTTTGACAATAAATGATGTTATAAAGGTACTATGTATTAGTCGTTGTAAGGACATATTTATCTTGCATGAAGTAATAAGTTAACCATGAAGATACGAGACACAAATTTTGGAAATTTCTACTAGTCATGGGGTCATACGGATATAAGATATTCAGTTCTGTAGTAAAACTTCAACCTGTGCAAACATTAAAGGAAATCTGGAAAATGAATTTTAAGAGAAATATACACATTTATATATAAACAATCATATCTTTGTGGGTTATATAATTAGGGCTGTATAAGTTGTCGACAACCTAAATACGAACAAGACTTGGAAGATTTACTCATGTAAATTTGATATATGTGTGTGTGTGTGTGTGTGTGTGCGCATGCGTGTGCGCGCGCACGCGTGTGTGTGTACAGTTACTACATAGTCTATTCCTACATCAAGGTCATTCATACATAAGATTTCCAATGCATGACACAAGAGATTTATGAATAAAGATTTCATTACTAAGTCTTTGAAATAAATCAATGTATAGCTCAGCGATTCTCTTGTAAATCACAACGTAGTTGTCTGTCTTAAATATTACAAATTTCATAGTGCAGAGACTACTTAAATAAGCCACATTATTCGAACAATAGGAAGGATAATTAAAATATTCCTGTATTAAAGAATTTGAAGATCTGTACATTTAAAGACTCGAATCCAAACAATTATAAATAAGAACGTTGGAGCATTAACCAACATCACCAGGATTTGTTTATGAATCCTTCAAGTGTAAACTTTTAATTTGAAACCCAAGTACCTTCTTAATAAGGACTTGGCTCTAATCCATCATGGCATCCATGTAATCCTGCAAAAGGAAAAGATGTTTTTCTTAGCGACAAACAAAGACCAAACAAAAACTCTAAATTAGATAAACCACATAAGACAATGAAGATATCATCTGTCGGGATAATTACTTATCTTAGAATTATCATAGGTATGCTCCCAGTCATAGTCGTGATCTATCGACAGAACGAAAGGGATGGAGTGAACTCGAAAAGCCTGATGGGTACCCTCGCAACAAAGAGGGTCCCATCATTAGTTATAATATCCAACATAGAAAGGAAAGGTATATCAAAAATGAATTTCACAACTGTACAACAGGTCCTACACCAAATCAAGGTAGAAATATTTGACAATGAATAGTGTATAATTATTATACAGAGTAACCAAACAAGTCATAGAGAATACACCAAAATGTGATCCTCGTAATAAACAAAGTCAGTATAGAGATGGTATGAGAGAATCTAATTCAATACACAAATCTGTATAAAGAAAACTAATTTAGCACAAAATATTCAATTTCCTCTTATCCATAATTCAAGACTGTGGCAAGTGAGTACAAAGTTTGCAAATGACCAGATTTTCATAGTATAGGACATCTAAACCGGAAGTGTATTGGAAATTCGAGAACTACAGAGGAAATTTTGGAATGGTTGATCGGTTTGTTCACTGAAAGTTACAGAGTGTTGATGAGGACGATTTGCAGTTAAAAATGACTCATAAAGTTAAGTAAATAGAACTGGGTTACGAAAACAGTATTCAAATACCACAAGAAGAATACCCAACCAAGACAGGAAATGTTATCAAAACCTATCGAGTGAAATTACCTTAACCTGGAGAAATTATAACAGGTAGTCTACAACGTGGTTCCTACCCTATCGATTTAACTTCTGGGATAGATTCCTTGTGAAGTCTCGTAGAGGCTCAAAACCAAATCATGATGCAGAATAATGAAGAAATGTAGGGAGTGACAAGCCCTAAGAGTAAACTACATATGAAAGACTATACCTGTGCAGATTCATTGGGAATTGAAAACAAAACGAGAAGAATGTCGAGTCCTTTCAAGAAAATTGAGAATATAGGAATACGACAGTGAAGGAACTTATCAGTAGTGAGAACAATCCAAAGTATTGTTCTCACTACTGATAAGTGTACAAGGTTATTCTACTATAATGAAAAAACATTATGATGCACAAGGTTATTCTACTGTAATGAAAAAACCAAGGTGCCACTCAACAACTAGAATACAGGAACATTGTGAAACTTACCAGGGCGGTCGGTTAGAGATGTCCGCCTCCATCAGAGAATTCCTCCAATTCTCCACTCCCCTCGTCAAGAAAACTAAATCACAGAGCTAATTTCAGAGAACTTCACAAATCACAGAAGTAAAACTACTATAACCCTAAATAATTCTTACCACACAGAGTGAATGTTGCTGGTACGAAGGGAGGCTCGGGCCATGTGATGGAATAGAGTTGGCACATCCATATTAGACGAAGGGTTAGGTGATAGCCCTTGTTATTCACATACACAATGCTGCCATAAATGGTTGGTTCAGAGGCTTAACTCTCGTCTGACATGAACCTTTCCTTTCACATTAAATGGGATACGAAGTAAAGGGAGGTTTCCTTCATGACTCATGGAAGCTATTAACTCTAACTTCTTTTAGTTCTGTTAGTACATCTTTTAGTTGAGACATCGTTTAGATCAGGTAGAGTTAAAAAAATTATTAGCATGGGGTATTTGAACGAGAAAATCTTTATATTGATTATGCCTGGAATATCTTTACCCAACCATTAGATTACCAGGGATGCATTTTGAAAAAAAAAAATACCTTATCTTAACCATCAACAGGTCGCCAAGGTGTATAACCCCGACCCCATTTTGTTATGCATGGTATACAAGTTTCTTTTGAATAGTCATTGAGTTTAACCTTGCGCTGAAGTATAGAAGTGTGTTACCTAGAGTAGATTTTAGGACCATAAGTCCTAAGCCTATTATAGTTCTAATAATTTTATAATGTATAGGCATATATATATATATATATATGGATGATTAGCATAAATTTTTAACTAAAATGAAATGTTAGAATGGGGAGTTTCCCACTTAGGAACCCTATTCATTGAGTGTGTAAAGTTAGGGTAGTATTTTCATCGTTGATAATAAAAACTTACACAAACTTGTTAGAGTTTAGCAATGGAGATAAAAAGCTACATTCTTTTATTTACGAGTCAGTTTAAGGAATTTGGAGATTAATGCCCCTAAGATTTTTTATTTTTTTATGGTAAATTTGAGGTACATTATAGTTATCCTTGGCAGAATGATGGTATAACACTTCCTTTCATATTGCGACAAAAAAGACACCATTTATGGCACTCTATGGATACCACCCTCCTTCCATCACTTATTCTCTAAAATAAAAATCTAAGTTTGAAGAAGTGGAAGATGAAATCGAGCATCAACAACAAGTTCTCCAAATCTTAAAGGACAACCTGACCATGGAAAAAAATCACATGAAACAACATGGAGATAAACATCGTAGTGAAAGAATTTTTGAAGTAGGGGATTCAATGTTTTTAAGACTACAACCATACAAACAAATGTCCCTCAAGCAAGCCAAGAAGGATAATAATTAGAAACCAGGTATGAATTATAGTACTTTTTCTTCCTTAGAATGGGTGAAACTCCTACTTCTGTTCCCTCTTCTACTGGTGGTTCAAGGTCCAAAACATAAGCTCCTTCCCTTGTATATGGCAGATCCAGAACCAAACAACGATTGTATTTGTGATTTATAGGTGCTTAGATATAGATTTCAGTATGTAGGGTGGTGTGGTGCTTGTGCTTTTGAGATAACATATTGCACATGGACTCTTCCTGGTGTGAATCGACTGTTAAGCTGACGGGATCGATTGTTAAGCTTCTGCCATGAAATTAAAGAGACAAGCCTTGTCTACCAGGACACATACTTCCCATTCAAAATCCAGATGGACACGCATCACTTAAGAAGGCTCTTGTCACAACTTTTAACTCAGTTTCAGTAAGTGCATCGAATTTTGATCCTATTAACGCAATTTCAATAAGAGGATCGACTTTTGTTCCTAGGGATTTCCTCATGATGAGAAGCGGACAAGTGGTGCATGTTCTTCCTCCTCGTGAAATGACCGTATGGATGTTTACTTCGAATAAACCCGGGGCCGAGGCTATAAAGTTGGAAATTTAAGCTATTCCACCCTCACCCCAATTGAAGGTAAAAAAATGGTTTTTCTGTGGTGTATGCTTTCTAGATTTGCCCCTTCGTGTCACTTGCTGAACAAATTCCACAAAAAACATTGTTATAAAAGAAAACACCGCTTGCAATCGTTCTCATTGCTTGCAATCGTTCTCAGATCATCATGAAGAGCACCCAACACAACTTCCAAGTCCAGTCAAACGATACTAGATTCTTGCCAAGCTTGTAGTTGTTCTCAGATCATCATGAAGAGCACTCGACACAGCTTCTGAATCCAGTGAAACGATACTATATTTCTGTCTTTTTCTTGGCAGAGACTTGTTGCTAAGCAACCCTCCTTGTTGTATTACTAAATGTTTGTTATTAATAAAGTAAAAGGTCAAGAAAAAAATATATCCATTCTTTTCTTTTTCATTACTAGTTCCCCTTACCATTACACTTCAATTCTCTATTTTATGTTGGACATCATTTCTCATCAACACGGAAATAACTAATATCATCTTTTTGAAAAAAATGATTCTCATTTAAAACAATTATCCTTAATTCGATTCTGGAGTGGAAGTAAATTAGCGAATATAAAAGTAACCTTGAGGTGTATCATAATTAAGATGGTCGATAGGGATTGCGTAAACCGGGATAACCAATAGTTTATTTAATGAACACATTTTTATGAAGTCCGCAGATCTCGTTAAAATGCTAATAGTCATATCGTATCCAAACTTCTTATCAGTCGTTAATTACCCAAGCTCAGGTGTTAAGTCTGTTCAATTTCCATAAGACAGTTGAATTTGCGATACTGTTGCAAGGAAACACAATACACGTTATACGGTAAGGATCAAGGAGTGTCATCTAAATGTAGATTTAAATACAAAGGGCCAAAGGTAAAGTTTCGGTAAGCTAGATACCAAAATAAATCCAATAGTCAATTAA
>ML777608.1:0-13923 GCA_009831015.1 Picea engelmannii | reverse complement strand
TTTTTCTGAGGATTTTCTATGCTATATTGATATTTGGTTCTTAACACGTGCAAACACAAAAGTTTTTCACTTGTACATTTCTCTTGATTATTTTAATAGAAATGTTATTTTCTTGTCCAATTGATATCTTGCAAATATTTGAATTATTATTCCATGGGCATATGTATTATGTATGTTGATGGATTATACTATTTTATATGATAAAATTATATATTATCACCATATTCTTGCATATCTTGGTTATTGAGGACAAGTTGCATGTACAAAGCTTTGAGTTGCGTTCTCAACGGTGGTCTTATTTGAACGTTCGGATGAGGTAGGCTCTTGATGTTGTCTTGTTAGCATTTTCATTTATATAACATACCTAGGATTATATTTGATTTATGTAGTCATTCCATCTTTTGTGGTTTACCCCATACCATAGAGATATTTTCCTCGTAATGGAATTGGATACCATATTCGAGATTTATATTTTATTTTGGGGTTTGGAGTTTTTTTCTCCTTGACTTGCTCTCTTTAGCCTGATTTACCTTGTCACCTGATTGTTTGACAACCTACTTTTACTTTGAATATGAGTTTCTTGGCTTAATCCTTTCCATGGAAAGTGTTTTACTACATATACGCATGTTTTCCCTTGACAAATGCATACATACATGAGTTGTCCTTCGATAGGGCATGTACATATGTGAGGTTTTCTCAAACAGTCGCATACCTCAACGTTTTGGCTTACTAGGTGAGTTTGGTTGGTTGTTGAGTCTTCTTGGGTCTCTGTCCTAATAGTTCAATGCTTAAAGAGTGATAGGAAGCCTTCTTATTGTTGAATTTTCGGGTGGTATTCTTTCTCATCATCTTTTTCATTTGTTGTCTGAGTGTTTTCTTCTTGGTATCCTTCTTGGCTTGTCTCTTTTTGCTTGCAGTAGGGCCTATATATCAAGTTGTTATTCAATCCTTACATTTTTGTTTCTTTATATAAAAGATACAAAAAAAAATTGCTCATTTTTGCATTATGGCATTTTCTCTTTTGGGTTATTAGTATTGATCTTGGTACATATGGAAAGGTTGCATTTTATTGAAATTGTAGAAGTTGCATTTTGAAATCTTACATCTTTTGAGAATTTAAGATTAGGACTTAGCACTATGTTTATATCCATTTCTTTGATATGTTGAGTCATAATATCACTAGTTTCACGACCACATCTCTTGAGGAAACAAAGTCGTTAAAAGAAACACTTATTATTTAAAATTGATTAGAAATGATTTTGTTTTTTAGAGTACACAAACAAGCATGGGATATAGGGCCTTGGAATAGGATTTTGTGAGTAAAATTATCCAAGGATATTAAACTAAACATATGTGTTTGACTAGGGAGTGGTGAAATCAATTATGTAATTAGTGGCGTGAGGACTCTCCTTTCACACCCGAGTTAAGAACGAGGTCACACGAAGTTGGTTGCGGAGATAGCCCTCTAATACCTTCTTAGCGTCGAAGATATTTCTGGGGATCTATTCATATTTGGGATTCTTTCTAGTACCTTTACCTCTATGAGAGGCGATGCTTTCAATATTCTGGGTTTTGTTACTCTACCCATATGGTGGACCTGAATTATGATTGTTCACCTATGTATTTGATATATTGTGGTGGCTCTAGTTGCTTGAAATAGGTAGCCACATAGGTTATTTGCAGGGGTTATTCTATAGGTACCTTGAGTTAGATAAGGGTCGGACAACACACAACCTTTATGGAGGATTACCTCTCTGGGGGGATCTGACCAACTGCGTTGACGACCCTTATAAATGATTTTGATACCTCCAATCTTTTGAAGGGAGTCTCAGGCCCCTTTTGGGTGAGACATACCTACTCTAGTGAGTGAGGTCCATTTTCAATTACTAAATCTTGTTTGCGTGCATTTGGCCTTTTTTGTTTATTATGGTGTGCACTTTGAGTTGGCCCTAGGATTTGTTTTTATATATCGATTATTGAGCCATTGTGGAGGCAGACCAACTTCCTCACAGGTCTCTACATTTTCTAAAATTACCACCGCATCTTGAGTCTTTTATTTCTAAAGGGCGTAAAGTTACTAAACATGGTACACATACCTCCACCTACCACACTTGTGATTATACAGTTATGAGTATTGAGTTGAGTTCAAAAGACATTGGGAGTCCCTCGACTCCTATACCTTCTGTGGTTAATTGGACTCCTTGAAATGCTTTAACCGTTATGGTTGTAGTGTCAGAGGTTCCCATCCTTACTCCTATCTAGCCTATGGTTTCTACTCAACCCATAGTAACAGACACTTTCAGGTATATTTTTGGTACGCTTGGATACAATTCTCACTCCATACCTTTGGTATCTAACTCTTTCTCTTTTGGTATGCCAAATATGACATCTCAAATTTCATCCTCCATTCCATCGGCTAGTGCAAATCCTAGTTTCAAACCTGGGGGCATGGTCCCTCCATATACTCCTCTCTCGTTTGGTGGAGGTCGTATTCCCCAAAAGAATCCTACGGTTGGAGGTTAGCCTCATTTTCCTTTTGGGTATAATCCTAGTATCAATGCTCCTCGATGGAGTACTCAACTGAGAAGGCAAGCTACTTCTTACATTCCATCATTTCCCTATTCCTCCTCCACGTCAATTTCAACAAACACATTTGTTATGAAGAATCCACCTCTAACCTCCATATTTCCACCCAGAGGGAGTCAGTCTCATGTTATGGGTAACCCCCATCCTGGAGCCACTCGAGCCAAGAGAAATGTTTTATAACCCTCATTATGTTGTCCCTACTGGCATGGTTCCCATACATCCTATTATGAATCAATTTGGAGGAGGATATTACCTTACCAGAGAGGGCCATGGTGTATACAAGAAGCCCGGATGGTCTAGAATCCCTCAACACCAATCTCTCCTGGGAGCATGGGATCATATTAATGAATAACCCATTGCATCATGACCCGTCATGCCCCCCTGTCCCCACCAATATTCCTTTTGACATTCTGAAATTCGGGGGAAATACTAGCGAGGATCTTGGTGATCATGTTACTACTTTTCATCTTTGGTTCTCGTATATTTATCTTAATGACAATTCCATTTGTTTGAGACTATTTCAACACCCCCTCATGGGAGTTGCAGTGAAATGGTAGATTGAGCTACCAAGGGGAACATACGGAAATTTTGATCAGATGGTTTTGGTATTTCTCAACTACTACCACTTGTCGGCTTATTATGATGTCGGCATAGAAATTTTTTCGTCCTTCCACCAAGATAAGTCCACACATATCTTGGACCATGTCCAAGAGTGGAATAGATGAAAGAGTTTATGAAAGCCTACATTCCTCCATAGTTGATGTTGGAATGGTTCCTTAAGTCCTTATTTTCTTATATTTCAAAGGATGTCTCTACATCCGGAGTAACATATAAGGAATTTGTTTTCAAAGCCCAACAATTAGAAGTCATATGTGATAACTCTAGGATGTTATATGAAATTCTTCATGACATGCCGCAATCAAATTATTACCCTAAAAAAAATCTTGTGCCTCATGCTAATGGCATCATAGGATTTGCAAATTCTAAGTATACAAAATTGGTGACAAATTAGTTTAAGGGTTTGTCTCTAAGCTAGTCTGTAGCAGGAAAAACTTCGTCTTCATCCTCCACTTGCACTCGATAAATGGATGTGCATTCTATATAGTTTCCGACCAACCCAAATGGTAACCAGGAACCAAGAGGGAATAGAAACAAATGACAAGGTAATAATCATAAGGGTGGGAGAAATAATAACAAATCCAAGAACAACACTGACAATGATAGATTGAATAATAATGTTGGTGAGGGAAAGAAAGAAAAATTGAAGGTGAAGTTTCCTTGTAAAATTTGTAAAGATGATCACCTTACCCACCTATAACCAAAACTTGAGGAAGCCTCAAGGCTCTTCTCTCAATTTCCCACTCTACTAACCAATCCTTTTTCGCATAATCATCACATCGATTCAAGCTCCTCCAAAACTGGAAATGAATCAAGTGGGAGTCAAAACCCCTGACGCATGAAGGTGACCATCTACGTGTTAATATGGTCAAGTCTCAGATTGATGTAGCCACTCTATCTCATGATTACATTTATTCATAGATTGTTATAGGTCTAGAGTCTCCCCCTCCTCCGGAAACACCTCTGTAGATTGAAAAGACAAATCCTCCACCTTGTATTCTGAAAGGAGTACTGAAATGCTCTGTTATCACATAGAATTGCAAGGGTCAAAAATCATTTCAATTTTTATTTTTAGTCATAGGTTTTCATTAAGTTTTAGGTTTTTATGTCCTTTTCATATAGTCATTTTTCAAATTTTGATGTAAATAAGAGAAGGTTAGTTTTGGGTTTGGTATAGAGTTCTTGGGTTATGCCCTTGCTATCATAACAAGTCAAATAAAGATTCATGAGTCACATATTTCAAATTCTCCATCATCACTCTGACATGTCACACCTCCATGATGTATGTAGACCCCCCCTTTTTGTCACCTTAATCTGTTTAGCTGTCAAATCAATTTTAATCTATACTCTTCCAACTGACCAAGAGAGTTCGCAGCGCATTCAATGGTACACCATGCATTCATTGCCATCATTGCATTTATGGATTGAGTAAAATAAGATCTCCCTATTTTTAGAGATGATATTTTAAACAAATGTGGAGGGATTATGTCATAAAGGATTCTAACTATTTTTTCCAAGTGTGAAAATCATATTTGAGCTCGGCATTGAGAACCTAGTGCCACAAACAGGCGGTACTAACTGGTTGAGTAAGAGCGTTTGAGGTTGGACTGCCTGCATACATTCCTTTTCAAACTTAACAACATCAACATAAAAAACTAGTCCACCATGTACTCTATGAGATTTATACCTTGTCTAAAGGCTAAAGGAAATGTTTTTGCTAGTTTCACCCCTCGACGTTGTGAACTGTGTTATTCTATTTTTCACTGCTTTCAAATCCATTTCCCTCATGCTATGAAACCTACCTATCAAACCTCATCACCTTTAATACCTCATATAGTGTTCCCACTACCTAGAATTCATTTTCTCCTCTGATATTTCCCAACACCGCCAACTCTCTGTTCTGGCATTGTGAACCTTTTGCTGTAAATTCATTGTTGTGAACCCCCTGTTCCAGTTTCGTTGAAATCCTTCCTCTTCAGACTTGACAAGGTCAAATTCGAAGGAGTGACTTTACATCCTTTTCAGCTTGGATTTTGGTTGATTAACTCTTAGATTAAGTTTAAAGATTACATGCATTTTTCATGCTCCTAAAGGATACTTGTATTGTCATAAAATCCCTATTTCAAGCAGAGAATTATGTAAGGTACCAGATTTGTTATATTAGCAGAATAGAGAAATAATGTAGAGAATAACACTAAGATAACAATAAAATAATGAAATATTGCAGATATAACAGTGGAACAACACCATAATTATACCTTTATTGATAGGAAACAATGTTCACTTTCCTCTTCAAGGGGGAAACCTCTAGCAGAGCAGAGCTCTATTACAATAATTTTTGGAGAAAAAAATTATCATGCCCTCTACTCTTATTTATAATAAATCTATCGATCCCAAAGAACAATCTAGAGGAAGATTCTTCTAGAAGCAGGAGCTTCTATTAGGTCTTCTTATAATTAACTTATTCATCCTTATTGTTGGGCCTTATTAATATTGACCTTTATTACATGGAAATATATTATTCTACCCACTTGACAGGTTAGGTAGGTTAGGTCCCTAACACTCCCTCCTTAAAATAATCCTTGTCCTAAAGGCTTGAGGTGAGGAAATTGTTGTAGAATGCTAATTGGCTCCCAGGTGGCATCAACTAGAGTTGTATCTTTCCACTAAACTAATACTTCCTTCATGGTGCACTAATGAAGATGATGTTCACGTTGGTCCAAAACTGCTTGTGGCTGCAACAAGATGGATCCTTCCTCATCCAACTTGGGAATGATGGTTTGATTTTGGCACTTAGTTCCAATCACCTTATTTAAGCAAGAGACATGAAAAAAAATATGGAGCTTAGAAGAACTTGGAATATCTAACTGATAGGCCACCTATCCCATGCACTTGAGAAATGTATAAGGACCATAAAATTTGGGTGTCGACTTCTGACAATGTTATTCCTTGAGTGAAGCTTGTTTATAAGGTTGTAGACGAAGAAATACGTGGTCACCTTCATCAAATTGATGTTTTGAGCGACCTTGATCGGCTTGTTTATTCATTTGATTCTAAGCCATGACCAAATTCTCTTTGATGGTACAAAGAATATCCTCTCGAATTGTAAGCGTTTGGTCAACCACCTGAATGTTTGAGAGACCTGGCATGTAGGAGAGAACAAAAGGTGGCTTTTGTCCATATATGGCTTCAAAAGGAGTCATGCGAATAGTTGTATGGTAAGAACTGTTATATGACCATTAAACTAGTGGTAACCATTGGTCCCATTGATTTTTCCTTTAAGAGGCAAAAGACCTCAAATAAGTCTCCAAACACTTGTTGACAACTTCATTTTTACCATCAGTCTGGGGATGCTAGTGTTAGATCATGTTGTCATTGATGCCAATGGTTTGATTGATTGATGTCATTGACTGATGTCAAGTGATTGATTGATTGATTGATGTCTTAATGTAATATGTATTGACCTTGAGGAGAATGGATAGATGAATCAATGAGTTGTCATTGATATGATGCATAGATGAAGATGGATCAATGAGTTGTCATTAATACATGATGAATATGCATCGAACTAGTTTCCTTGATATATGATACATAGTTGGATTGATGTAATGGTCTTATAATGGTTGATAAGGTGCACAAATGGATGAACTCCAAAGTGGTCCCCTTATGGTGAAATCCCTCACGGGAAGATGCTTTAAAGTTGATTTATCCTTGAAGTATGATTGGAGGACCCATACTTGAGTGTGAAATAATGAGATGAAGATCAGTGAAGCTATTGGTGAAGCTATCATATATGGATAGTGCATGGCATGCCACTTCCGGTGGTATGTGGAATGTCACATAACTCCTCATGGTTTGAGAGTTATGGCCTTATGAAGTTGGAGGACCCTCATATATTGGCTTGAAGCCCCAAAAGGTCAAATAAGTCAAAGAGATTGCAAAGAATAAATTATTATTTAAATAATAAAGTAAAGTGAGAAAGTCAAGGTGGATTATTCAAATAATAAAGAGAAGTGACAAAATCAAGAAACATTATTTAAATGATAAACTAATGTGACAAAATAAAGAAGGAATATTTAAATGATAAAGTATTGGAGAACTTTCTATTTATGGAAAGTGGTTAACCCTAAAATATGGAAAATAGGTTAAGTGACCTAGAAATGGGTTAAGTGACCTAGAAGATGAAGAGTATAAATAAGAGGTAAGGGTTTCTTGTGAAAGGTACTTTGTGTGTGAAGATCTTTTAAGCATGATTGAAGATCTATTCTAAGAGAGAGAGAGCATGAGGAGGATCCCATGGATGCATGAAAGTTTTGGAAATGTATAAGTTCTTGATGACAAATGTCTCGAAGCTTTAGAAACCCTAGTTTCTGAGGTATACACAGGCTGTAATGGGCCAGGGCACATACACACGTGGGCTGCATGAGGATAGGGTGCGTAGAGTAGATAATATCATGGAGATTTGTGTTTGAGTTGATGATTGGTTGTTGAAGACTGGAGCAGGTTCTAGATATTCACTCTTTTGGCTCAGATCTACCACAAAGATTTTGGTATGGTGATATTATTGACTTGATGGATATTCTTGTTTGTTCGGTGAATTCTTAAGGTATTCTTGGTATGGCTATTATGATATGGTTTGAGTTGGTTGATGGAGTGAGAAACACTCTTATGATTCAGTATTGATATGATGTTTATAGTATACTGGTTGTTTACACATGTTTGAGTAGCACTTATATTGTATGATTTAGAAGCATGAATAAGCTATTGGAGAGATTGGATATGTTGTGACTAGCTAGTGGTCAGTTTGGAAAATGAAAGACAAAAGAGAATGTGATTGTAGGGAGAAAAAGATCTGACCATGTTAAGCAAAGCAAAACCTTAGTTGCTCAGAAGTATATGCATGTTGCATTATAGATTGGCCACATACATCCATGGGTTGTAGTAAGCCAGGGCACATACACACATGGGCTATACCACTGACATGTTGTGTAACTGAGACAGATTGATATCTGTGGAGGATTGTTGCCTCAAATCAATTGGTGTTGAGGATGTAATATGAGTCTTGCATATAGAGCTAGTTCTCTTGTAGAGTTCTACTCTATTTAGTTGTTGTTGATAAACCCCAAGGATTGTAGTCAGTAATAGAAAGAAAAATTGTACATACATCTAGTGTTCTTTGAGTTCCTTGTGGTGATGACTTGTGGTGATGACTTGTTGATAATATATTACTGATATATATTGCTGATATGTGTTCACATCTAACTGGTTATAAATGACAACAATGAGTAATGAATAAATGTTGAATGCTAACTAATGAGTTTTGTGTAAGAGGGAATTTTTGGGAAAAAGAGCCCCACAGTCATTCACCCCCCCTTCTAAGTGCAGTAGGTGTGTCGAACAGATAGGCGGTGATGTGATGCAATTGGGTGCCATGTATCCGAAATATTTATTGCCAAAAATTGCTGGTGAAAGTGGGGTCTTGGTCAGAAACAGTAAAATGAGGCATGCCATGAAGCTTGAATCCATGATCCATGAAAAGGTGAGCCACAGTGGATGTAGTAAAAGGATGTTGAAGAGCACATAAATGAGCATACTTGTAAAGATGATCAACTACCACCATGATGAATGATTTATTTCCTTATTTAGGTAATCCCACAATAAAATCCATTGAGATGTCCCTCCAAATAGTGGGTGGAATCAAAAGCGGTTGGAGTGTGCTAAGGGATTTGATTTTTTCTCCCTTGTTACATTGACAAACATCACATTCTGCCACAAAATTGCGACAATCATTTTTCATACCATCCTAAGAAAAAGAACGTTTGATCCTATCATAGGTTTTGGTAAACCATGAGTGTCCAGCAGTGGGAGTAGCATGAATCTTAGAAAGAACTGTGGATTTAAGTTGTTATTTTTAAATTAAATACAAATGAATTTTATAGAGAAGCTCATCATTGTGCCAAGAGTATCCTGGGGATACTGGAGAATTTTCTTGGAACTGTTGGATCAGATGCATAATTTTATGATCTTGTATCCATTCCTGGTGAACAACTTGGAGCCAATATCAGACAATGAAGGATAGGGAGAAAAGGGAGCCTTCATCTTCATATTTTCAATAAAGAGCGTCAATAACCACATTTTATTTTTCTTTCTTGTAAATGATCTCATAATCATATCCAAAGATCTTACTCATTTTTGTTGCTCTAGAGAGGAAGTTCGTTGCTCCATAAAATACTTGAGGCTTTGATGATCTGTCTTAATTTGGAAGCGTTGTCCCAAGAGATAAGGGCTCTAGAGAACTATTGCATGCATAATAGCCAACATTTCCTTTTCATATATTGATTGACCAAAATGGAAATCTGATAATTAATTGTTGGTAAAGGCCAAAGGTCTTCCCTCTTGCATAAGGAATTCTCCAATTCCTCTCCCAGAGGCATCACATTCTAGGACAAAGGTCGTTGCGAAATCAGGAAGGGACAAGACTAGAGTAGTGCACATAGTCGCCTTCAATGCTTGAAAGGCCTAATCAGCTGCAGGAGTCCAAGTGAAAGAATTATTTTTAGTAGATCAGTGAGAGGCACCACAATATTTCCATAATCCTGAACAAACTTGCGTTAATATCTTGTTAAACACAGAAAACTATGCAATTTTTTGATAGTCTTGCGGTGAGGCCAGTCTTGCATGGCTTAAATCTTCTTAGGATCCACTTGGACACCACCCTTGACAACAATATGACCCAAGTACTCATCTTCTGAGGTTCCAAATGCACATTTAGAGTGTTTGATGAAAAGTTGATGATGAGAGAGTAGATGAAGAACTTGATCCACATTGGAAACATGGGATTGACAAGTTACTCTATAGATGAGAATATCATAAGAGAAAACTAAGACAAAATGACGAATACAAGGATAGAAGACATGATTCATTAGGATTTGGAAGGTGTATGGGGAATTACACATGCCAAAGGGAATGACCAAGAACTCATAGTGACCCTCATGAGTTTGAAAATCAATCTTGGGGATGTCAACGTCTTGCACACGGCTCTGGTGGTAGCCATAATGCAGATCGAGTTTGGTGAAATACTGAGCACCACTCAACTCATCCAAGAGATCATCAATGAAAGGAATGGGAAACTTGTCCATGATGGTTAGTATATTGAGGGAATGGAAGTAAGGAAACATGTGCCAAGTACCTTCTTTCTTAAGTATCATGACCACAGGAGAATAATAATGGTTGGTACTAGGGCTGATAACACCTTCTTGGAAAAATTCCTGCATTCTCAATTTCATTATTTTTAGAAAAGGGTTGATGATAAGGGAGAACATTGGGAGGAAGACTACCAGGAACAAAAGGTATGGAATGATCATGAACACCACGAGAAGGCAGAAGTCCCTGAGGAGTGGAAATAATATCTTTGTGTTTGGAGAGAATATATTGGAGGTCAAGATGCACAAAGGGTGTCTCAACTGTGTGAATAAAATGGAGTTGAGAAATAACACCGATGTGGCATTTCTTAAGGAGTTTTTCCATGCGATGGGAACTGATTACATCAGGAGAACCAACTGTGATACCTTTTAAGTGATATTTTTTTCCCTCTTGGTGGAATTGCATGGTTAATTCCTTAAAATCCATAAGAATGGGACCCAAAGTGCATAACCATTCAACACCTAGCACAATATCAACCCCTCCCAGTATGATGGAAAACATATGAGTTTTCAGGTGGTAATGTCCAATTTGAAGACATACATTTTCATAACACCCACCACATTTCATGGACCCATCATTGGATATCATGATTGGAAAATTATTGACAACACGAATATAGAAATTGGTTTCATGGGCAATGTGATGATGAATAAAATTGTTAGTTCTACCACTATCAACCATGATAACGACCTTCCTATTCTTAATATAGCCAATGAGCTTGAGAGTTTGGGGAGTAGAGAAGCCAGTGAGAGCATGCAAGGAAATGAATTGTTCAACTTCAGGTGGGCCAGTGGGCTCCGAGGTAGCATCGGGAAGGGAGGGCTCTTCAACAAGTGGAAATGCCACATCTTCTTCAGAAACATCTTTGGGAATGGCCATAAAAAGATTTTGTTCCTTATAGTTGTGCCCCGAAAAAAACATTTCATCACAATTATAGAAAATACCCTTCAATTGGCATTCATCCATTTCAACCCTAGTTAATTTATGTATGATGCAGGAGCATCCGCACTTCCTCAAATGAACCAACGCGAGGAGAAGAAGATGACAGCTGGACAAGCCAGCAATCGTTTTTGATTTTAAATTTTACCTTGGCATTGTTGCGCCACCGTTTCACTAAAGACATTCAAGGCTGAGCGCCTTTGTAATATAACGTAGACAAGGAGGCATTTAACAGTTTTAAATGCTGGTAGATAGGGTTAGCTGTAGATTAGACAGTTTCATATTCCAGGAGGGAAAACGAATATAGGCACCCTCCTTGTGTAAATTGATTATTATTCAGCATTAGAAGAGAAAGAAGAGCAGAGCAGAGAGCTTGTGAAGAACCTCCATGTACAGGCATTGAATTAATAGGAAAGCTCTTATTAAATTCCATGGATGCGTTTAGTCTCTTTGTGTTGTTGGCATTATGTTGTTGCATGCTTGCTTCTTTTTATGCTTATCTTCTATATGTTGCTTATGTGATTGCATATCAGGTTAGAAACCTGAGAGAATGAGTTTCAATTGTTTCTCTGTTTGAGCCAGGAGATTCCTGCATAGAGTGCAGTCGAATTCCTCCGCATAGAGTGCGTAGAGGGGCTAGACAGTTGAACCTTTGTGCTCGGTTTGCCAGAATGAATTAGGTCATTCGGACCGTGCAGGTGAGTGTAGGTTGGATGTGGGTCTCAGCAGTTAGTCTGAGAAAAGAAGCCATAAATCTCTGTTGCTGGCGAGTGCACGGGGTTTGAATGACTTCAACACTTGGAGAGTGATTGAATGTCGAAAAGTGAGCAGACCACTTGAAAGTTCTCTGAAGGAGTCAGATGAACAAAACTCAGGAGGGATAATTCCTTATAAGTGTCGAGGAACAGACCCAGGCGGAGCGTGAACAGAATCCATCCTTAGGAGCAGAAGGAGTTCTCAGAGGAAGAGAATTGACGGCTGGGGATCCCCGTGGAGTTTTGCAAAATTCCGAGGACCGTCAGATCGTGGAGGAGTTGCGCGGGATAACCCATAGGCACAGGCGAGGAAGGGCATAGGTCCAACGGGCTTCAGAGGTTCGGTGTTCAGGAATCGGCGAGGCAAGAGTTTGCACCTTGAGAAATCGGGAGTTGCGATTCCCCGAGTCGATTTGAGTCGTTGATCGGAGAGGGGACACGTGGCGCAGGATACCTGAGGATTGGGGTTCGGCGTTCGGCGTTTCCTGGAGGTAAGAGTTCAACCTCTTTGAAACAGTGACCGGCGATTTCCTGAATCAATCGGAGCCGTCGATCATAGTGGGGACACGTGGCCACAGATCCTGAGAAAGTCGGGATTCGGGGTTTTGTAGGACTGTGACCTTGTGCATCAGGAGATGCGAACTCGCGAGTCACGATTTCCCGATAACATGAGGGGGAGACAGGTGTCAAGGTACGGACCTTACCCAGAGGTGTTGACAGGTGGCATCGCAAGATCGGGGTTCGGGATTTTGCGAGGCAAGGGAATTACGACCGGCGAAACCTCGACCGGTGATTCCCCGATATAACCACACCCGTCGATTTGCAGGACACGCATCAACGAATCTCTCGGAGTCGGGGTTCGGAGAATCGGGATGCTCGATGTCAAGGGGTTCTTGCATCACGGATTCGCGATCCGTGAAATCCCAAAGTGGACGTGGCAGCGCGGGACCTGAAAGTTAGTGGAATTACAGGTGGCGTGAGATCCCGAGTGATCGGGGTTCGGCATTCGGGACTTTCTAATGTTAAGGAATTGTGAATGACGAAATCACGATCCCACGATTCCCGATAGCATGGAGAGAGGAGGTGATGTGGCGAGAAGATAGCACACGTGCTATCGGAGTTCGGGGGTCGGGACTTTGAGTTGTCGAGGATTCATGATATCACACATCCCGATATCCCGATAGGGAAAACCCCGATCTGTGTGAGCATTGGCCATTGACCCTTGGCATTCGGGGTTCGGAGATTTGATTTGCACGAGAATGTGCACACAAGGTTTGTGATAGCGCGAACACCGATTTTCCGATTTGGGAAGGGGAGATCGCGGAGGAGAGTCTGGTGGGTGACAAAGACTCCCGAGAGGAGTGGGAGAGTACTTTGACTCTTCGGGCCCGTGTGTGAAGAAGGTCCTGGTAGGAGCAGCTTGCTCGGTGAGGGGCAGGTTGTGTCAGAGTGGTATCAGAGCGGGAGTACCTTTGCTTTCTCAAGCAGAGATAGAGAGACATAATGCCACCCAGGAGCGAAAGGCAGTCACCTGATCGTGAGGACAGGGATGCACGAAGAAGGGGTAGGCAGGCAGGGAATCCAGAAATGGAGCGTCAAATACGAAATCTCAGGGCGAGACTCGAAGATATGGAGGCCACCCAGAGGCGTGGAGCGGGTGCAGCAGAGTTCAGCGATCTTGAGGTTGAAGAGGAAGCTGGACACGACCAAGAAGAGGTCGCCGCAGAAGATGCCTCGACAGAGAGGTTGATCAAAGCCATTTCGAGGATGAGCTCGAAGACGAAGATGGATATTCCCGTCTATGAGGGAAATCTAAACGTAG
>ML777607.1:1984421-1998318 GCA_009831015.1 Picea engelmannii | reverse complement strand
GGGAGTGCTATTCCATTCATTTTGAGCACAAATACCCCTATCTTTCTCCCAAAGACGAAGTTTTTACAATATTAAGCTCAAAAATAATTAATTAATTAAATAATCAATTAATTAAAAAAAACTGACTTAGACTCGACGGAATCTCTCAAGACTCGAGACATTGCCTTGCATGGTCATTTACAATCATCCTAAGAGGTTACTCATTGTATGTGATCACCAGAGCGCCTTACACCACGTTGGAGGAAGCCTGGGAGGGAAAAAACTCCGGAAAATTAACCCGACTAGTTAGGCCGCATTAATCCCCTGAGATTAAAAAACCTCGATGCAAGGAACTCCTCTGATGCCAACATCCAAGGTACCTGACCTAACTATGATCCATGCAGACATTATTACATTATTACCCTCGCAGGGGTGTGGAGATTCCGTTTACAAAAATATAAGTGCTGGTGTTTAAAAACACCCAGTAGAACCCTGTCGTCTTCGACATAGATAGTCTTCATAAAATGAGTTGACCTCTGTGCTAACCCAGCGGTCAACACATCCATCCCATTCCCGTTCGGCCATTAGGATGACCTTTCAGGGTTACACTTTGTCCTGTGGGAAGAAGGGGCTAAAGGCCTAGGGGGTAAAAGAAGCTGGTAAAAGGTAAAATCCATAGGAAATAAAACCTAGAGATGCTTCGCCCAGGGATCCCCGAGAAGGCAATAAAAGGCCACTCGATAAGAAACAAAAGGGACTCGAAGAAAAATAACAAAAACAAGACCTAACCAAGAGGATGGGAGGTCTCATCATGAGCCGACCGATTATGTTCATAGGTATCTAGCAGTATGACATTGACATTATCTGGTCACAACGCCAGGGCAATGACCTTTGGTTGCATGGCCAAGGGAAAGGGGGTCTTATCACGATCTAGCCTTATCATTTCTGTGAAGATACCAGTGGGTAACACTATCAGCTCTGGTCACCATGCCAAGGCAGTGTCCTCTAGTCAGACCTTGAAGTAAAAAGAAAGAAAAATAAATAAATAAAGAATAAAGGCAATAAAGGGGCTTGGAAAAAGTGCATCCATGACAGGTACAACTCACCTCCTACAAAGGCACCCACGGACAATACTTACCCCCAACCTTCACTATAAATGGACACTCCTTAGACCATATCACTTCATGTACATAGATTGAATGATCTTCTGTGGAAACTTTCCTTTTCTTATGGATACTGGCCCAATACGTTATTCTGTCTATTTCTTCGACTTTGTATAGTAGATCAGTGTAATGTCATTGAGATCTTAGAGGATATGCTAGGGGTTTTATGCATATATTTGATAAATTTAATGATGAAATATGATTGACATTGTTATGATCCCGAGGACTGATGAGCCCATGGAGGGCGAAGTTTTTGATGTGCAGGACCATACCCGACGGATAGGTACCAGTGGACCGATACACATGGGGATATGATTAGCTCGGACCTCCATGAGGCTGAAGAGCCCATCAGATGATTGCTGGGATGGCAGAGATAGGACAACGTTATGATGAGCCTTTTCATGAGAAGACAGAAGGACGTTCCACCATGACACTTTGGCAGAGCCTGGCCTAGGGGGAATCACCCACTGCAGATGGAACGCTTGCCTTTGATGGAAAGGACATCACCCAGGCAAGCAGGACTTTATTTTGAGCATGTGGCAGTGTGATGAGGCTATTTGGCACGTGTGGCAGCTTGGGGGAGCCCTAGAAGGGGCAACGTCTGGCCTATGGATGTTGGATATGCCCAAAAGGGCCAACGTCTCCCTCAGAAGGGCTTGACGTCCCTCTTTTTTCTCATATTATGTCATTTTTCTAACAGTTAATGTAAAAAACAGTGTAAATTTTGTAGTCAACCTTGTCGGCTATTTTAATAACCTAAATTTTAATTGAAAGGTCATGGATTGGTATAAATAGAGGACATTTCTCCTCATTTTGAAGATAACATAACTCACTCTCTTGTGAGAGACTATCTTTTAGCATTTTGCTTGGTATTTTTGGTGTTGGAAGTGAGGCGCAACTCTTATTGGAGGATTTCTCTTGGCATTTATGGTGTTTCTCTCATGGAAGGTTTACAACTAGGGTTTGATTATGCATCCTTCATGATATGTAAGTGAATTTTTCATTAAAAACTTCTTAAGTGAATGGTTGTAGGCTTAATTTCTTACATTTGCTATTATATTGCTATTATATTGCTGAATCTTGAAACTCTAGGTAGAAAGCACACTAGCAGGTCATTGCTATATGTCCCCATGCTTGAGAAATAATTTTATCCATTTATGAAGGAAGATATAGCCTAGCCGTTGCTACACTTATCTCCCTTTTTCTGAGTTAGCATTAAAGTTATAGGTTGAAGAAAGGAGACGTCCTAGGCCTAGTTAAACCTACACCTAGGGTTTTAACCTTCTAGGGTTTGAAAAGCCTTGCTCCTGCAACACTTTTCTCCCTTAGATATGTACTTTGAAGCTAGCCGTTTTGCCAAGTGTGTTTAAAGAAAGAGGAAGGAGCACGAGGCCTTGCTTAAGCAACACCGGAATGAGCCTCCTTCCCTTAGGGTTTTGATTCTAGGGCCCTACCATTGCAACACCATAGAACCCTACCCTCCAGTCTTTAAATTTTAAATCCTCCTGAGATCTTTTTCCCTTACTTTGACTCCATTTACCCAAAGGCATTGATATTCTTTCCAACGTTGAGCTTGTAGTGTGTTAAAACAACTTTCAAACTTTCAAATTCTGAAACCCTAACTAACCCTAACTCCACTAACTAGGGCTGACGTCATACTTGACGCAACAACCCCTCTAACTAGAAAATAAGCAATTAAAGATGACGTCAAGCATTTATTGAGCTATTGTTGAGTGAAAATACTGTTGGCTTGGTCATTATTATAGACATTGATGAATTGGTGATCTTGCATAGGCTATTTAGCAAAACGTTGACCTCATTTTGTCTATTATATTGCTTATTAAATGAAATCAGATAATTAAGAATTACTAGCCCTTTGAATTATAACCTGCAAATATACATATTGTGTTGTTATTGTCTTGTTTCGGGCAGGTGTTCTCAACAGGGACTTCACTTCTTTATTGACTGATTAGCCGGATTATCTGATACCGGTGGTAACCTGAGAGGAGGAAAATCCTTACTTCTTGAACTTATATTCTTTGCCTCTTCAAACTCCAGGTTACCAGGGACGTCTTCCCTGGGATAACCTCCCTAAAAAAAAATAACCTCCCCATTGTGGTGACATTGGGTGGGGAAGGTTCCTGTTTCTCCAGTTTGACCCTTATCCTTTAGCCATTTGACCTAAACTACAAACTGTGCGATAACAAGAATGACATCTACTATAACCTTGTTCTATCATAAACCTGTCAAACTTCAAATACCACTTCCTTGGAGATTTCTTTAGGCCATACAATATTTTCTTCAACCTGCATACCAAATTCTCCTTCCCTTTGACATCATACCCCTATGGTTGTTGCATATAAATCTCTTCCTCCAAATCCCCATGGAGAAAAGTTGGTTTTACATCTAACTGTTCAAGATGCAAATATTCTACTACCACAAGACTTAAAATAGTCCTAATTGAAGTCATCTTAACAACAAGAGAAAATATTTCATCAAAATCTATACCTTTTGTTTGTGCAAAACCCTTTACAACAAGTCTAGCTTTATGCCGCTTTTTATCTCCATCTTCTTCCTTCAACTTGTAAACCTATTTATTATGCAATGCTCTTTTTCCTGCAGGCAACTGAACCAAGTCCCAAGTATAGTTATTTACCAAGCAATCCATTTCCTCTTTCATTCCTTTCTCCCACTTATTTTTAGTTTCTACCTACATTGCCTCTTCATAACAGTCTGGTTCACCAGAATCAATCAACAATAAATAATACAATGAAGGAGAGTATCGTTCAGGGGGTCTACTTAACTTGGTAGATATTCTAACAACACTTGTAGGAGTTTGAGGTACTTGTTGCTCCTATTGTTATACATTTTGATTTTCTGGTACCTTTGTAATTTATTTTTCAGTGATCTCATCAAGCACTGTGTATTCTGTTTTTTCTTTTTCCTGTTTCTTTCCCTGCAACTGATCTTTGTACATGAACTTATCATTGAATATAACATCTCTACTCCTAATGATTTTGTTATTTTCATAATCCCATAAGAAATAACCAAAATCATTAACACCGTATCCAATAAAGGTACACTTCTTGGATTTTCCCTCAAGCTTTGATCTATTTTCTCTATCAACATGGACAAATTCTTCACAACCGAAAGTATTAAAAAATGAATAGTTTACCTTTTTACATGTCCATGCCTCCTTTGGAATTCCACCATCAAAATAACTTGATGGTCCTCTGTTTATCAATTAAACATCAATATCTACAACATCTTCCCAAAACTGTAAGGACAACCCTACGTGCAATCTCATACTCCTTGCATGCTCCATGATTGTCCTGTTCATGCAATAAACCCAAGTTTTTCTAGTTGCATCATCAATAAAAGTAACATAATAAAGAGAGCCACCAAGAGACAATACTTGAGATGGTCCCTATACATCTGTATGCACAAGATCTAATATTTCACTCTTCTTTTCTTTTCCAACTCTTAGAAATATGACTTTCTTTTGTTTTCCATCAACACAATTCTCACATAAATCCAAATCAATTTATCTGGAAACAAATTCATTTTGTGAAGTATCTGCATCCCCTTCTCACTCATATGTTCAAGCCTATGATGCCAAAGAGTTGTATCCACTCCTTTAGAAGCTAAATACATAGAAGAATCAATATTACCAGTACATAAATACAATGTAATTACCTTCTCTCCTTTTGATATTAGCAGTGATACTTTGGTGACATTCCACGCCTTATATGTAAATATGGATATACGACCTTCACTTTCCAACTTCCCTATTGAAATTAAATTTTCACTTAGATCCAGAACATATCTTACCTTTTTCAACAACCATTGGTTTCCATTCTTTTGCTTTATTTGTACATTTCCCATTCCAACAATTTTTCATGGTGCATCCTCACCCAAATGAACCTATCCAAAATCACCTTGAACATAATCTAGAAAATATGTCCTATGGAGTGTGGCATGAAATGAAGCTCTTGAATCTACTACACAAGACTCAAAAATATTGTCTACAGAAATAATCAAAGCATCTTGTAACACATCACCTGTTACATTTTCTTCCTGAATTTTCTCCTGATGTCCATCTCTTTGTTTCTTTGGAGCTCTGCAATCTTTCTTTAGATGTCCTTTCTTTCCACAATTCCAACACTCTATTTTTCCTAGTCTAGATTTGGATCTTCCCTTCCTAGAATTCCCACAGTTCCCTAAGCCCTTTCCTCTATCCTTTTGTCTTCCCCTATTCTCCATGTTTAACACATTACCTGATGTCTCACCTGTTCTTTTCTGTCTCATTTTCTCACTAAGGATAACACCAACAACATCAACAAATTTTAGAGTGTTTTAACCAGAGACTTAGTTACTTACAACCATGACCAAGTCATTCCATCTTTCTGGCAATGAAAACAATAGTAGAAGAGCCCTAACCTCATCATAAAAGTCCAATTTTACAGAATTTAGTTGATTAGTAACCATATTAAATTCATTTAAATGATCTGCAACAGACCCACCTTTTGACATCTTCACATTAAATAATCGCTTCATTAGAAATACCTTATTGGATGCCTAGGGTTTTTCATATAGTTTAGCCAATGCATCCATCAAATCCTTCATTGTCTTTTCTTTCAAAATATTGAAAGCCACCTACAATTCCAAGCTGAGTTGTATCATTCCTACTGCCTTCCTGCCAAGAACTTCCCATTCTTCATCTTTCATGGCTGTCGACTTCTTTGCTATTCCACCCAATGGTAGGAATAATCCTTTTGATATAAATAATCTTCCATATACATCTTCCATAACTGGTAGTTTTTGCCATTAAATTTCTCGACCCTAAAATTTTCATCTTCCGCCATTGCTCCCACTCGAACCAGGAACCCTCTTTTCTTGCGAGTTGTCTTTTGCTCTAATACTAGTTGTTAGAAAAAGAGGACCGCGGAGAAATAAAATAAAAAAAATGCGGAAATAAAACACAAAATATACACAATACAGTAGAGACACATATATACATGGTTCACCCGGTGTTGTCTACGTCCACCAGAGAAATTGTTAGGTTCTTCCTTTTTATTATCCAACAAAATGAAGGGATACAACCTACATCTCAACCGATGTAACTTCCTCTTCTTCCTCTCACAATATCTTCTCTTAGAATACAATAATCACACACATACACAACCACAATAAAACTCCCTCATATAAGAGGGTTTCATTCAAGGGAAAAAATTCCTAAAACAACTTCTACTGTTAGATTTGCGACCTTATAAGGAATGGTCCAGATTGACTATGAAATTACAATATTTTACAAGGTAATTTTTCCCAATATTTCGCTTCCGTGGTTCTACCCCCGAATCCCCTGCTAGGGGGGGCCTATAAAAAGACAATAGTTGTGGGGGGTAAATCCCCCCAACACCCCCCATTAGGGAATGGGATCCAAGCACGAATAAAACAAACCTATGAATCAGGAAGACAATCAAGCTCCACAACCAACAAGATAGGTGGCAGAACAAGCTCTATGAAGTTTCCACTCGGAGATCAGAGTTGTGCAATGCCCCACGGTTTGATGGGATAGGGTCGGTAGAGATATTCCTTTTGAAAATGGAGAAATTTGTCCTCGTGGAGGAAAGGGTTCAAGCCATGGATGCAATGGTTCAAGGGAGACCTGCACAGTGCTGGGCAACACATCACCTGAATATTCATAGTTGGGCGCATGTAGTTGATTTAGTAAAGGTTTGATTACATCCCATCATTGTCTTTAAAATAGCTAACCACTACAAGGGCACATAGGATCCTCAAGAAAAAAATTGTTTTTTTGAACAACATTGAACCTCTAAAAATATTCCTCAAGCCTAATGGGTACATCAATTTGTACAAACTATGGAAATGGTCCCTAGAATATGGTACATCCAGGAGGAACTCAAGAGACAAACGATCAAGTGAACCCATATGAGTTCCCAGTTTCATCTAACATTAAATTTCACAACAGAAGATCTATCTCAAAGAGAGGTTCTCCACTAGATTAAGGATTTTATTTCCATCGACAACACAAGGCAGCCACACACAAGGTGGTTTGTTCATATCACCAGCTAGTGGAAAAACTAAAAGAGGTAATATTGATGTTGACAATATTGATGACGATGAACCCCACAGCATCTAGATCAAAGCGTCAAAAGGAGAGTGCACACTAAAGGGTAAGGAAATAAAGATGGGCACACCAGACTATAATGGCCAGATAAAAACCAAGAAACAAAATATTGGCACTAATAGGACTCACGCAAAAAAAATGAGACGTGGGTTCTTTACCTCCTAGGGAGCGTGTTGCTATAATGCTCACCATTTCTGCAAGAACGAAGGAAATCACTACATCTCCGGCTAAGCAACAGACTATGCAAGAGTTGATCACTTCAATGGCCGATAAGGCCTTGGTTTGGTATACTCATCTCTCCGACGTACAAGTTGTTGCCGACCCTCTCATCGAGAGACTCAATGTCATAGAGCTGACAACCCCTTAGGTCCCATCCATGGAAGCTGAGATAGCTATTCAGCTTATGCAGGATCTTCAAGGCCATTTGAATGAGCCCATACACCAATATAAGGACTTCATGGAGGAAGTAAAAATCACTGTATCGTCTATTGCGACAATAATTCCCTAAAGAAGTTGGCTCGAGGATGAGCCAAGTAATAGTGGTAGGGGCCTGTTGAAACCCAAAGTTTTGGGTTCATTTTGTGTGCACATACAAGCAAAGTTGTGCACGCTCATTCCAATGTTTTGCACGTGCATAAGAAAATGTGCAAGGTGTGAGCATCAAACCAAGTTTTGATAGTGTGTGACATGCCTAAAAGAGTATCTAATGCACATCGGTCCTGGTTTTGATGCACGTTGGAAATGAAAAAGATGCACGCTGGAATCAAGAAAAGAATCATCGGCAAATCCTCTCGAATTATTACTACCAGCAACACAAGGGATCATGGAGCTGAGAAAAGATGAGTTGGTACGGTGGTTAAGATTGGCTTGATTCATGAAGGTTACATGGAATATAGGAAGGTGGTGAAAGCATGTGAGGCATTTTTATCAGTCGAGAAAGTGGAGCAAACCAGAAAGAGATAGAGCTCTCAAGCAGAGAAAGATATAAAAGGAAGCAGTGATATCATAAATGGGCTAGCTAATTGTTTAGAGGAGATTCATCGAGTCTTTGGTATGGAACTCATTTTGAGCCTGTGTAATATTATAATGTATCTGAATATAAATCTATGTTTTTTATATGTATGAGTTTGAGAGAATTGAAATTGCGCAGTGGGTTGTATTTCTAAGGATTTATGTAGAGAAGATATGAAGTTATGTGGCTATCATATATATATTTTGTGTAATGTATGCCTCTATTGTAATGGAATGACATTAGTAATAAAGATGTGATAGTTCTGATCTCTTCTGTGTCTATCATGTATGAGTTGGTTATGTGTGCGTATTGTTTTACTTCTTAGTCCTAATAAGTTTTCAAATATGAGTCACATGAATGCCAACCTTGATGAATCTTTGTTTGTTTATCTTTTATCCTTGTCATAAGACCTTATGGTCTCTTTGATCCTCTATTCATCTAGGGTGACACCTTTGTCGACCTTGGCCGAGGATTGATATGCCAATTCTTTGGGGGTTTTGTTGGTCAAATCTGGATGAACCCTAGGTCTAAACTCCCCAACGTTAAGGACACATGAAAACATGGAACAAAATGCCCAACAAGATTGTACATCCCCCTAAATTTTTTTTCCTAAAGGTTTATACCTAGGCTTATGATTGCACAACCCTAGATTTTAATCCTTTGATTTTCTTTTTCTTTTATCCTCCTTTGAAAGAACATTGAATCCATATTCCCTGTTAACGCTCTGTAAATTCCCAGAGGTTGTTAGGAAAGAAGAAATCTACGAGAGGTAACTTTAACCAACCACTTAGAAACTAGAATCTAGCCCTACCAGTTTCAGAGAGGGATCTCTCTGTATGATTTAGCTATGTTCTATCTTTGAGATATTAGGCTAGTTATATAAAATAAGATTAATTGGTTTGTTGTGTTTGTTGAGTTGGTTGAAGGGGCTTTACGCATCCATTGGGCTATGGGGTCTGTGTTATAAAGGTAGAAATCTAAACCAGAAACAAAAGATTCTTTTCACAGGGCAAGATAATGTATTCGCTGGATTCTTTAGCAATAAAATGATGAATAGCAGAAAAGATGAGAATATCAATTAAAGTAAAGAAGCATTTAAGAATTTCTTTACTATAATATCAGAAGATAAACACTAAAATCTTTCAAAGTCTGAAACAGGGTACAAAGATAAATCCTGCAACGTGCGTTACTTTTAAAAGATTTAGATTAGAAAATAATATGACAACTAAGAAAGAAAACATTCAACATAGAAAAGAAAACATCACCAATGAATAACATGCGAGAATCCTGTGAAAACATCTCTTTGTTTTAATGGAACATCTCTTGATAAAAATTACAATCTTGTAGCTTGCAGGGCATAAAGATCAACCCTCAGTACTTCAAAGTGTGAAGTATTTATAATCAAATTACATACGATCCTATCATTAAAGATCAGGACGTGGCTAATCTAAATTTAGCTAACTAACTTAACAAGATAAAAAAATTTAGGAAACTGCTTGATGATGTGTTGAAACTTCATGCTGATTTCTTGGGGTGAACCGTTGGTAAGGCCCCTGCACGCCCTCGTCTGACTGGATAGTTGAATAGGATTGGACACCTCATCGACTACTCGATCATATTGCAAAGCTCTTCCCATCGAAGGTGACTGGGAACACTAACTTTGAGCAATCTTCGGTATACTTCATCCATCTCTGTGTACTTGGCAAAGGTTGGCTTGGTGATGAAGATGTATCGAATCTCATGCTAAATGATGATGTCTAACTGTAAAGCATCTAAAAATGCCTTGCCCGTGATACTGCCTTGTATTCCTGAGAATTTTGAGCTATCCTTAGCCATAGTGGCTAGTTTCTTTTTGTAATCGACAAGGGTCATTAACTTGTCATTTATAACTCTCAAACCAAGAAGGCCCTTCTTTTACAGAGCTTCGATCTTACTGAAAAATCTTTGCACTCCTGAGTCCATGGTCTGAACCTTTTCTTCCAGCTGTAGCATCAGACCTCTCTTGGTCAGGACCCTCTTGACCTCGAGGATGGTCTCTATCCTATCTTCAATCTTCAGCTCCTCTAGCTCCTCTCTGGTTTTGGAATTCAGAAATTTAATGATCTCAGCATCTTTTGTGGGCATCTCTCCCAGTTATGCTCTTATCTTCTCGATAGCCTGCTAACTTCTTTGCACCAGCTCATTTTTCTCGAACATGATTTGTCTCATCGGTCATATTTCATTCATGGACTTGGTGATATCCATCCAAACACTTTCTTTGACCTCAGCCAACGTTTTGCCTGCCACTGTTTGCTTCTGAAGTTGTTGCAATTCCTATTTGAGTTGGTCTCATGTTTGTTTTTCCTTGGAGTAGCTGGTTTCGTAAGAAGACTTGAGTTCCTGAAGGTTATCAATCTCCTTTTTGAGTCTTCTAATCTCTGTCTATTGCAAATTCATTTCTTCCATGGATTTATCCAATTCAACAGTCTTCTCCAAGGCTGTCAGTGGAGTTACCGAGGGAATTTCTGCTACATATGTTGTGCTCACTCTTGTGAGTGGAACCATGCTCAGTGGAATGACTTCCATGTGCTTTGACTGCTCCTTCTCTTTCACTAGTTTTTCCAATTTTGCTTCCATTTCCTTCAACTATGCATTCTGATCCATGATGAGCTTGAGCATCTCATCTTTTTCCCCTTCTGTCTCCGCTATTTCCTTTGCCTGTGAATCTTCTGTTGGTGGCAATTTCAATTGTTTCCTCAGAGATGAAATATCGACATTTTTCTTCTTGAGCACCTCCTCGATTGCTTTCACATTCGAGGGATCATATTCGATCTTGAGGACCAGTTCCTCCAGTGTCTTAATCATGTTATCCTTGACAAAGGATGATATTTTTTCTAACTTCAGCTGCGTCTAGATATTGTTTAAAGATACTTGTAACCTAGAGGCAGTAGTAGAAGCATTTGCCAATGTGGAGAAAACCATTTCTCTGGTTTGCCTGTGCAAATCCATTTGATCAGTTGGATGCACATCTTTAGTCTGAAATTCAAAAGTTGCCCTTTTGTAATTAGAGATTACTTTCGGGTCTAGCACCTGTGCTTGCAAAAACGCCATGTGCATTCTACCCTTCTTAGTGTCAAATGCATACAACAGTGTGTGTTATGCAATTGATGTTTGCTTCCAGATTTGAGCATATGTACTGCTGGTCAACGTCTGGTTTCTCTTTTTAATTAGATCATACTTCTAAAAAATACTCAATTTTGGTCATGTTTTTCTCGGCTGGTTAACTGGTGGGGTATCTATAGGCTTTTTGGGAAACACTATAGTCATGATTTGTTTGCTGCTTGTACTAAGGAGTGACCGATCAACATCCAAAGTTGTAGTGGATTGAATTCCCTTTTCACCAGCCATGTCGAGTGCATGACTGGTTTTTAGCCTCTTGGTATGTAGTCGGAACTCTTCGGACTATACTTCAGTGACAGAAGGTGAAATGTCTTGCCTGGGCCTTTTCTCCTTGGGAGCCTGTGGTGTAGTCGTCTGTGAGACAGTGACCAAAAGGTCCTGTTGTTCTGTCTCAACCAGAGTGTTTGGCTCTCATTCTGTCTGGTTAACGAACTTCTCTATCTCAGTCCTGGAAGTGTGGACATATGTGATATTCTTATTCTTAACTCTCATCTCTGAAATTATTCCGCAGGGGTCATAGTGCCATATGAAGCTAGAAAAAAAGTTCATTTCCTTTAACAATCTATCTGCTTCCTCCCCAGTGCCTCGGCTATTGTAGATGAATGACCCAATCTGCCCTTTGATTTTGAGCTACTGCTTCTTCTTCAAAGACACCAAATGTATGTCATCTAAATTGATCATTTGTCTTATGTATTCCAAGGCAAATATCCTCACGGGCAAATATTTGGGCAACTTGTATGGAGCCGATTCACACCCATAAACTATGATCTCTGTGTGGTCCTGGTACAGGTACCAATCTCTCGTTTTTGTAAGATCTGAGAGGTGTAGGATCCTTTGAATTTCCTTGTTTATTCTCGACTTGAGTTTTCCACTGAGCATGCTCACCACGAGATGGTAGAACTACTCGATAAATTGTTTGAAGCTAAACTCTATAGAGTTGTGCCTGACTAGTGAAGTCCATGCTGTCAGCACCTGTGGCCTTCCATCCTTGTCCATCTTCTGCATCGAAAAGGAGAATTTGTCTACTTGAAAGAATAGGAACATGCAAGCTAGTATTGAGGAATACCGGAACATGCCTTCTGTGGCGAAATTTGAAAATTGATCATGAATGTTGTCCGCCAGGAAGGTGCTATAGTCGAACTGAGTGGTGGGTTTCTCATCTGTGGAGAAAATGGACAGAAAACCCAATATGGGTTCATCCACCCACTGATCCAAAAAGTACCCGAGGAGGGCGCAGAGCGACGAGATGACTTGGTTTCCCTTCACTGAGAATAGGGATGAAGGATACGTGGGATTTGTAGTGGGGAGTTGAGCATCATGTGGGAGAAAAAACTCAAAGATATAAACTCTTTGGGGGAAGGATAATTTCTGATACAATTCTATGATAATTTCCAGATTAAACGACGAGACAGATTCAACTCTGGGTATCTGCATCATCTGGTCAATGGTTTCAGGTGTAATGAGGAAAATAATTTCTCCTGATGAAGAAACTACAACTCTCTGGTCGGGGAGGTAATGGGCTTGGCACTTGAGGGAGAATTCGAGGAAATGGTGAACCTGGGGGAAAAGATACAAAGGGAGGTTGGACTCCCAGAGCCCAATTTCATCGCTCTGGTCAAGGAAAACCTCTTTGAGCCATGATTGTAAGTCTGCAAAGTCAAACTCGCATCTGGTGTCTGCAATCAAATGGTCTTTGTCGGCCGAATGGATCCTATCGAGGTCGACAGGAGGTGGGAGGAAAGGATTCTCCTCGGCTTCTGTCCTCTTTGATTTTGGTGCCATCGATGTAAAATACCTGCAAATCAAACAATCATTAGTGGGGATGATGGTGGCTTGGGATGGTTGACTAAAATGGAGAGAAAATAGGGAAAAAAATTTCTCTGGTGCGACAGGAAAGGTATTTTCTGGTGAGGTGATACAATAAGCAATGGAAGAAAGAAGGGAAATGGTGGTTTTGAGTAAACGGATACCCGTTGGGTGCAGGAGACAGGTTAGCAGGTTAACGGATACGTTAACCAGTAATAAATGGCCAACGGGTCATTTAGAGCGTGATATGGTAGGTGACAATGACTGAAGAATAGAGCTGGGCGACATGGCGGGAGCAGATTGGGGAGTAACCATGGTGAGAGGACTTGTAAAGGGAAAACGAGGAGAATCGACTGACAGAGTAATGAGACGTGACCTCTAGGGGAAAAACATGGAAAAATGACGTCATGGGGTGACCAGGTATGTCAAACCATGGGAGGCAGTGGGATTTAGAACCAATGGACTACCGCCACGTATAGATAAGGGGCCCGCCAGAAAACAATCCATTCCGGACCCCCCCCCCTCCGTTAAAGATAGATCGATCGGGGGGGTCTGAAAAACACCATGAGCCGTTGATTTGCACGCTCTCTTTTCAACCGTAGATCTGTGCGCGATATTTAACCATCA
>ML777607.1:1923455-1979010 GCA_009831015.1 Picea engelmannii | reverse complement strand
ATTTTATATATTATAAGAAAAATTTGTAAAATGTCAAATTAGTTGTAGACAATATGAAAGCTTGTATATTTTTTATATATTATAATACATATATATTCAAAAAAACATGTAAAATATCAAATTAGTAGTAGAAAATATGAAAACATGTATATTTGCAGTAGTTCTAAATGAATACTACATTATTATGAAGTCAAATATGTCATTTATAATAGATTAATCATTAGAGCATTAACCATAGAATGAAATATGAAGTCAAATATGTCATTTATAGTAGATTAATCATTCAAGCATTAACCATCTAGTACACACTACTAGATAACATCAACCATTAGTAGTTAGAATTTTTTTAAATGGATAATAGGAAGTAGACCAATAATTTATAGAATGAAATAGGCCAACTGCAAACTTTACCAAAGAGATATGTTTACACAATAGGCCATGTGCCTATCCTCTAATTTAATTGAAGTTTGAAAGCCAACACATTAAACTATTTTAAAGTATGAAAAATAAACATGTGAAAAAAGAGAAACAATTATTCTATCTACTTTTCCTTGTACTTGGGATGACCACGACCTCTACAATCCCCATGTGGTTGCATTAGAGGAGTCAAAGGTAAATTTTAAAATGAACCTAGACTTGTAGCCCATGTTGCTAGAACCCTAGTTAGGGTGACCATGATAGTAGTTAGGACTAGCATCTCAACACGATCATTAGCATTAAAAATCACAATTGCTAACTACTTCAAAACCAATGTTCCATCCTCTAGAGTCTAAATGATTCTCCCCTTGGAAGTTGTGCCAAGCCTTATCTGTTTTATCCATCTTTGCATGCTCACAATAATGCGACAACAATCCATGTTGTAATGGCCATAGACCAAGCTCTTTGCATGGTTTACATTCAACATATTTCTTATGACACTATGAATGAACTATAGGCACTCCAACATCTCTATACGGAAGAAGTGATCATAACCCATGAAACCAACTTGTCAACAAAAGCTACAACAATTGGGAAGGACTTCCATATGTCACATACCGATTTCCTCATGTATTAAATAAAAGACGATATTTGAAATGATATAACATGTAAAATGTTATAATTAATTACTTTCTCTTGTGATTGTGTGAAATATTGAAATAATAAAGACATATGGTGTAAAATGAGGGATCATTGCTTTTTTATACTTGGACTCATTGTATGTTATTTAATTTGAGGAATTTTTCCTACAAGGAAGGGAAAGGGGATTGGGTTAACATGTACATGAGGGGTTTTTACAATGTTGAGCACATGAGAGATTTACCATGTACATGCGGATCAAGAAAGCGAGTATGATAAGGCCACACCAATCAACCATGAAATGCTTAGTGATGTAACAAGTTTTTATGAGTTTAGGGTGGCAGGGTGGTGCTAGGGTGAGTCGAAGCTCACTAAGAATTGGTGTCCTCGTTTTTTTAATAGGTTGGTGCCTGCGAGGATTGGTTTCTTCATTTTCTGCAACAGGTTGGTTCCTGAGAGGATTGGTGTGCATGGTAAATACAATACACAAATATTTTTATGTGGAAACCCAATGCGGGAAAAAACTACATAACATCTTTTTTATACTCTTCTGCTAGCAAAAACTTACAAGTTATACATTTTTATCTCAACAAGAACCCACCCGTCACAAAAAACAAGGACACCAATCCTCTCAAGCACCAACCTATCATAGATAATAAGGACACCAATCCTCTCAGGAACCAACCTATTACAAAAATGAGGACACCAATCCTCAGTGAGCTTAGACTCACCCTAACACCACCCTGCCACCCTAAACTCAGAAAAATATGTTACATCACTAAATCTTTCAACACATCGTGACAAATTTAGATTTTTGTTCCTATGAACTATTATAGTATCATCTTCCACCTCACATTGCGCACACATCCACGATAAGAGTGAATCCATACTTATACCAATTTACTTGCTTTCACCTTCCTGTATGTGGACACGTAATAGTTAAAATGTGGATAGACTTTGAGCATATCAAACTCCTTTCAATTATGATTTTGTCTAAATAAAGTATGACGATTATATTGTGGAAAAAATTTGACAATATCAAAATCATGTCAATTATTTTTTTTTCTAAATAAAGTATGTGGATGCATGACCATTACATTGTGGAAAAAATTTGACTAAATAAAATGGACCAAGTCTTCCTACGAGTGTGCTGCAGATTATTCGAGCATCTCCTGAAGACCGACAAAATAATTTCATTATGGTCTACAAAGGATCCACTATGAAGATAGAACCAGAGAGCAAGGCTCAAGACAAAAGTCTTCATCATGTCGCACTTTTCCTGTAGTGTGCTTATTGAATCGCCCCATCATACTGTAAGTTCCCTCGATGAATCGTTCTATCACATTCTACTTCAAACTTCATCTCATCACACTCCACTACACCATTCATTGCACTGACTCGAGCTACCTTGCAAGTTTTCATATGCACAATATTCCACACATTTTGTCATAGTTCACTCTGTGATTTGCTGCTTGCTCAAAACATAGTCTCTCTGTGGCATAAACATCCGTTGAGTCATTCTACAATCGCGGACAAGGGAATTTGTCGCATTCCACTTCACTTATAAACTACATCGTAGGTTATCCTCATATTCTGAACACACTCTTGGTAGAACCAATCACTTCTATGATTTATTTTGTGGCATTGATCCCTTTTTCCTTCAATCCTTTTGCGCACTTCAGTTTTCAACCTTTCATTATTTCTTCTAGGAGTTCCATTTCATGTGAATCCTTCCACACACTTCCTCTGCAATCCTTCTGCACACTTCCTCTTCTTGTGAACCAAATTTTCTCCATGTTGACATCAATGACAAAATATGCTCAAAAAAATCCATCCTTTTCATTGATGACAACTCTTATTGTTGATATTATCCCCCTGTCAATGTGTTCCTCTGGCCTTCACTCCCCCTTTTTGTATGATCCTCTTTGTCACAGTTGTATGTTTATCCCCCTTTGACATCAGTAGCAAAGGTAATTGTCCTTTTGACCGTGCACATCCTGAGAGTGACTCCCCTTATCAAAATATTGTATTTCCTATTGCTCAATTTCTTGCGCTAGTCCCCCTAAAGCTAGGAAGGTATTTCAACAACCTCCAACCTTTCATGAATATTTTTGCGCCTGAATGAGGAGTAGGAAGAAATCCAAAATTATCGATGAGGTACTCAAAGGATTCCCTAGGTAATGGCTTGGTAAATATATTTGCAATCTTATCTTTGGAAGGAATATATTCAAATTTAACCACCTGATCTTGAACCTGTTCTTTGAGAAAGTGAAACTTGATGGGGATATGCTTAGTTTTAGAGTGTTGAACAAGATTTTTGGAGAGATTAATAACACTTGTATTTTCGCACATGATAGAAATAGGTTGATCACAGGGAACTTGAATATCTTTCAGATTGGTCTTTATCCACAACACTTGTGTACAACAGGATGCTGCAACTATATACTCTACTTCAGTTGTAGAGAGAGAAATGGAAGTTTTTTTCTTATTAATCCAAGATACTAAACAATTTCCAAGGAAGAATGCACCTCCACTATTGCTTTTTCTATCATCAAAGATTCCTTCCCAATATGCATCTGTATAAGATTTTAGAACGATGTCTGTGTTTTTTGGATACCACAATCCATAACCATTAGTGGCTTGCAAATACCTAAATATTCTTTTGACTGCAAGAACATGTGTTTACTTAGGATTGGCTTGAAATCTACCTACCAGGCCCACTTCTTGTATGATGTCAGGCCTTGAAGTTGTGAGATAAAGTAAATTTCCTATCATAGACCTATACATGTTCTGATCTACTTATGGAGCATCATTGTCCTTGATGAGTTTACAACTTGTAGTCACTAGAGTGCCTACTGGTGCGTAGTTTTCCATGCCAAATTTATTCAATATTTCCTTGAGATATTTACCTTGATAAATGAAAATTCCCTTTTCTAATTGATGAATATGTAACCCAAGAAAGAAGGAGGGTTCCCCTAACATGTACATCTCAAAATCTTATTGCATTGCAACGACAAACTTCTTACTCATTAATTCAATATTACTGCCAAAAATAATATCATCAACATGTTAATGTTTAAGCCATTATTATAGTTCTTTTCATTTCAATAGATAACAATAGCATAATACAAGATCATTGAGAAATACACAATCAAAAGAGATAGAACATTTATCTTGGGAAACCCTCTAGGGGAAGAAAACTGAGCAAAACTTCCTTATTATAGATAGCCAATACAATGCCAAGAGATAATTCAAACTAATACAAAAGATCCTCTCCCAAAGATGCACCACTCTCTCTCTCTCTCTCTCTCTCTCTCTCTCTCTCTCTCTCTCTCCAACTGCAGTTCCAAAAATTGTCTCTCAATGAGCAAGTGAGGTGTGTCTAAGTCACAACAATCAAGCTAGAAGCAAGATACTAGACTGGCTTTACATCACAACATCTCAAGCTGGAAGAACAATACTAGTCTCATCTCAACGTCTTGCTTTACGTCACAACACTTAAGCTGGAAGGAAGATACTAGACTGTCTTTACGTCACAACTATCAAGCCAGAAGAAGAGTACTAGTCTCATCACATTGTCTTGATTTACATCACAACCATCAGGTTGGAAGCAAGATACTAGACTGGATTTACATCACAACTATCAATCTGGAAGCACAGTACTAGTCTCATCTCATCGTCTTGCTTTACGTCACAGCAATAAAGCTAGAAGCAAGATACTCGTCCTGCTTTACGTCACAACAATCAAGCTGGAAGTAGGATACTAGACTGGATTTATGTCGCAGCTGTTAAGATGAAAGCACAATTCTAGTCTTATCACATCATCTTGCTTTATGTCACAGCAATAAAGCTGGAAGAAAGAGATGTCTTATCACAACAACTACTCCCCCTTTCAAGGAAGGTCCTTTCGGACTAAAACAATATTATCTCGAAAGTGCTCAAAATTTACACGAGATAGAGGCTTGGTCAACACATCAGCAACCTATTCATCTGTGCTAACATACTGGAGCTTTAAGGCTCCTCTCTGCACCATGTCACGGATGTAATGATATCAGATCTCTATGTGCTTCGACTTGTCATGGAATACATGATTCTCTGTCATCTTTATGCAGCTTTGGTTGTCACATAGGATCGTGGTTGCTTCCATCTCTAGGTCAAATAGACCGGCCAATAACTTTTGAAGCCATATAGCTTTGCAGCTGGCAGAACATGTAACAATGTATTCTGCTTCCGTTGTGTTGAGAGCAATACTAGATTTCTTTTTACTCTGCCATGAGATCATGGCTGATCCCAAACTGAAACAACATCCTAAAGTTCTTTTCCTGTCAGAAACACTTCCTGCCCAATCTGCATCAGTATATCCACTCAATGTGAAATCATGATCTCCATCATAGCTGAGACCACAATATATTGTACCCTTAAGGTACCTCATCATATGTTTTCCAACCACAAGGTGAACATGTCTGGGTTCTACCAGAAATTGACTCAAGGTGTTCACGGAAAAACAAATGTCTGGTCTAGTGTTCGTCAGATACATCAGCAATCCAATAATATGTTTGTACAGCGTGGCATCAATCAATTCTGACGAAGTGTTGACCAACAGCTTCAGCTTCGCTTTCATGGGTGTATTCATGGACTTGCATTCCAACATGTCGAATCTCTTCAGGATTTCGACTGCATACTTCCCTTGGTTAAGGAAGATCCTCTCTAGACTCTGCCATACCTCAAGACCTAAGAAATAATGCATTAGGCCAAGGTATTTCATTTCAAATTCTGAGGCAAGTCTCTTCTTACATTCAGTGATGAGCTTTTCTTCTCCGGTTAAGAATAAGTCATCCACATATAGTAGTAATATCACTGGCTCATCGTTCATAACCTTGAAGTAGAGGTTAGAATCTACTTTAATCTTGGTAAAACACAAGCTCGTCAGGAAACTGTCTATTCGGCCATACCAATCTCTAGGACATTGCTTCAATCCGTATAATTCTTTCTTCAACCTGCAGACATGAGAATTCCTGTCTTTAACTTCAAATCGTTGAGGTTGCTCTATATACACTTCCTCTTCAATGATACCATTTAGGAAGGCTTTCCTTACATCCATCTGGTGCAACTTCCACTTCATCTTAGCTGCAAGGGCTATGATGGTTCTAATGGAAGTGTATCTGGCTACAGGAGTGAATGTCTCTTCATAGTTAATGCCTTCCTTTTGAGAAAATCCACGAGTGATGAATCTTTCTTTATACTTCTCAATACTTCCGTCAGCAGCGTGTTTTATTTTGAAGAGCCATTCGGAGGATACCACGTCTTTACTCTTCAGTTTGGGAACTATTTCCCATACAAAATTCTTTATTATGGATTGGTATTTCTCTGTCATGGAATCTACCCATTCTTTCATCTGAATGGCTTCTTCAAAGTAGGTAGGCTCCTTCTCTAGGAGGTCACACATCAAATACGTATAACTAGAGAATGGTTTTTTTCTTTTCACCTATCTCGTGGTTCCTTGGGGAACACCATACTTCTCTCCATCTTGAATGAACTCTCTAGCCCAAGCTAGATTTCTTTTATGGAGGATTGTCATCTGAGGCGGTTCTTGAAATTATACCATGTAATGGTCTTCTGGAATTTCCTCATCAGGGGAAACTACATCTTCCCTCACTGGTTCTGCAAATCTGGGAACCTTCCTCATCGATTCTGCAGTTCTATGGATTATGGGTTCCTCTTCATGTACTCCTTCAAGATGGCATCTTCTCGATTTCTTGAGTGCTACATCCTCATCAAAAGTCACATCCCTACTGAGCTCAATATGGCGGTGACCTGGTATGTAAATTCTGAAGGCCTTGGATACCTCACAATATTCCACAAATATTCCCTTCTTTCCTGAGGGTTCCATCTTGTTTCTCTTCTCTTTCGAAATATGTATAAAAACTAGGCAACCAAATATTTTGAGATGGATAACCTCTGGTTTCTTTCTGGTGAACATCTCTTTTGGGGTCTTGAACCCAAGTGCATTGTGGGATAATCGTTTTTGCACATAAACGACTGTCATTGCTGCTTCTACCCAAAATCACATTGGAAGATCTTGATCATGGATCATAGTCTTCACAACTTCCATTATCGTTCTGTTCTTTCATTCAACTACACCGTTTTGTTGAGGATTATAGGGAGTTGTGAGTTCCCTCTTGATCCCAACATCTTTGTAGAAACTCACAAAGTATTTTGAGGTATATTATCCTCCATTATCTGACTTTAGTATCTTGATCTTTCTTTCAGAAAGGTTCTCTATCAAGGCTTTGAATTCCTTGAACTTGTTGAACACTTCATCTTTAGATTTCAAAAAATACACCCAGGTCTTACGAGAATAATAATCAATAAATGATACATAGTATACATACCCACTAATGGAGGACGATGGCATTGGGCCACATACATCTAAATGAATGAGCTCTAGGACTCCTTCTGCTTTGTTGTCTCTCTTCGGAAAAGGGTTCTTGATGTTCTTCCCTTGCGCACATCCATTGCACACGCCTTCATGGTCAATTTTGAATTCTGGTAGACCTGTGAGAAATTTTCATATGTATGGTAGCGCCTTGTAATTGATGTGAGATAATCTTATATGCCAAATTTCACATGAGTTTTCAATGGCGTGGGTCATGGCAGCCTTTGAGTGACCCTTTAGTTTATACAAACCATTTTCTTCTCTTCCAATGATGATTGCTTCATTTAGGGTTTCTCCTTTATCCCACATGAGGACTTCTCCATCTATAAAGGCAACTCTGAATCCTTTCTTTTCTAAATCATAAATGGAGAGTAGGTTCTTTGTCAAACCTGGTACAAAGAGTACGTCCTTCATCTTTATTGAGTTCCCTGAATTTAGCTTGTATCTTTATTCTCCCACTTCCTTGATGGGATATTGGTAATCATATCCAAGTGTCACTTTCTGAGAAAACTTATTTTTTGAAATACAAGAGAGAATGTCTCTCTGACCTATCATGTGCTTGGAGGCACCACTATCAATGAGCCACGTGTCCTCTCCAAGTGTTACCAATCCTGAGAGGGTCAAGATTAAGACATAGTCTTTGATCTGCTCTCTTATCATGTTTGCAGGTGGCTCTTCATCTTCAACTTCATGGGCATGGTGCCTCTTATGTTTCCTCTTCTATTCTTCTCATCTGGCTGGAAAATTTTTTTCAATGTGTCCCATCTTGTCACAATGATAGCATTGTACATATGAGTAATCTCTTTCCCTTCATTGTCCTCTCTTCTAAAATCTCCTTGGATGAGATTCTTTATTATTGAATTTGTTTGGTGGTTGAGGATATTTATGAGTCTCCTTCTGGAAGTAGGGTTTCTTCTTTCCTCTTTTGGTGTGACTAGCTAGGGCTCGATCATCATCTTTTGCTAGTAGTGCTTCACGGTTAACTACTCTTGTTTCTTCTTGAATACATTCTTCCCATAGACGATCAAACTTCAGTTTCTCCGTTCTGGCACAAATCGTTTGGATGAATGTATACCAAGGTCTTGTGAGACCATTAAGAGCTATCATTATGAGCTCGTCTTCATCTATTGTGTCTCCAATTTCTTCTAACCGTTCTTTAAATTCTGAAATTCTGGAAAAATATTCTTGGATTGTTTCTCCTTTCTGTATCCTCGTATTCTTCAGTTGAGTTCTTAGATTCATCTTCCGGTTTATGTTCTTTCCTTCGTATAGTCTAATTAGGGCATCAAACATTACTTTTTGAGTCTTCTTTGATGACACATAAGGAATCAAGTGGTATTTGATTGAATCTGTGATGATTCTTTTGGCCCTGATCATGTCCTTTAGATGCTTGGCTTTTTCTGCAGCATCATCGGGTTCCAGTACTTCTTCTTTGAGGAATCTTGCTAGGTCATTCTCTTTAAGGATCAGGATGATCCTATACTTCCAGGCATGAAAGTTTTCCACGCTTTCCAGTTTGTCAGCAATATTCGTGCTTGTAGACATTATTTACCTAGAGCTAGGAAAATGACCAAAAAATGAAAATGCTCAAAATCAAATTTTGAACTTACTAGGAGATGTGCTTGGCTGAGGCGAGTATCTTGGTGTGCTTGGATCTAAGAAAATCCAACTTTTACCCCTCCAAACTTGAACTGTGGATTTCTAGACTGGTGCTTCTGGTTTTCTGGTACCTATGGTACTCTAGTACTTCTAGTACTTCTGGTTCTCTGGTTTTGTGGTACTTCTGGTACTTCTGGTTCTCTGGTTTTGTGGTACTTCTGGTACTTCTGGTTCTCTGGTTTTGTGGTACTTCTGGTACTTTGTGAAACTAGGGTTTCAATTTCTGAGAGATATAGCCACTGAAAAGGTGCGCTGAGAGTGCCAAAGTAATCCTTGGGGGAGGGTGCACTTTTCTAGATGGTTTTAGGGATGAAAAGCTTCACCATCAAAAATCCCTAATTTGCATGTACGACAACAATGACATTTTTTGCTCTTGTGAAAGATGATTTCTTTAGCTTAGCTCTGATACCATGTTAATGTTTAAGCCATTATTATAGTTCTTTGCATTTCAATAGATAAAAATAGCATAATACAAGATCACTGAGAAATACACAATCACAAGAGACACAACATTTATCCTGGGAAACCCTCTAGGGGAAGAAAACCTAGAAAAACTTCCTTATTATAGATAGTCAATACAATGCCAAGAGAACTCAAACTAATACAAAATATCCTCTCCCAAAGATGTGCCACTCCCTCTCTCTCTTCTCCAACTGCAGTTCCAAAACTTGTCTCTCAATGAGCAAGTGAGGTGTGTCTAAGTGAGGCACTAGCCTTCTTATTTATACTAATCTGGCACGTGTGAAGTGTCTCTTCACTGGTAGGGCCGACTTCTTAATCTGGGTGGTTATAACCACCTTTATTATATTTTGGGGCCTCTTTGATATATTCTGGGGCCGACTTCTTCTTTTGCCTTTTATAATTACATTATGACCAATCCGCAAAACGGGATTTGGTCCTTTTACAATAGCCGACATGATCAATCCACAACGGGGATTGATCCAATGAATAATATATCAAATAATAATAATAATACACTTTGTAGTTACATTATTTCAACACAACATACACCACAATAATTAATAAATCATTACCTTTGACCTTGATGTATAAGTTGTTATCTGCAGTTCTCTTTTTGAATCCTTGTTGGTGCAAATACCTATCCAGTCTATAATAACAAGCTCTTGGAGATTGTTTTAGCCCATAGAGGGATTTCTTTAGTAGACAAAAATAATTATTTTTTTCAGTAAGAAGAAAATATTTAGGTTGCTCCACAAACTTCTTCCTCAAGGTCACCTTTTAAAATTGATGATTTGACATCCATTTGGTAAACATTTAATTTTTTGTAGAATGCAAAATCCAAAAACATCCCTATAGCTTCAATTCTTGCAACATGAGAAAAAGTTTCTTCAAAGTCCACTCCTTCAACTTGAGCATACCCTTTGCATACTAATCTGGCATTTTTTCTGACTATATGTCCATCTTCATTTAGCTTGTTTTTGTATACCCATTTAGTTCGCATTACATTATTTTCATTTGGTCTTGGAACACGATCCCAAGTATTATTTTTCTCTATTTGGTCTAGTTCTTCATTCATGGCTTTGACCTAGTGAACATCCTGGCTTGCTTGTAGAATTTTTTGGGGTTCAATCATGGAAAAAAGTGCAAAATTTAGGTAGATGTATCTATATTTTTTCTTCTATTTTGTACACTTGTTTCCTTATTTCCAAGAATATGACTTTATGGATGATGTTTTTGAACATACCTTGATGGGGTCTTTGGATGTGATGTTTCCATTCTCTCTTCTTCTTCTAAATCCTCTTGTTCTTGTTTCTCACCCATTCCATCATCTTGTAACTCAATGTTGATTGGGTCATCATTATGGTGTTGATATCTCACTAAATGAAGTCATCCCTCATCTACCTTTATGTATATTCTCTCAATTATTTTATGTATCCTTTTGTTATAACACTTGTATCCTTTAATTTTGGAGGAGTATCCACATAATTCCTTCATCGGCTCTAGAATCAAACTTGCCTAAGTTGTCTTCATTTATTTTAATGTAGCATTTTCTTCCAAAAATTTTGAAGTTCTTTATTGATGTTGATCTCCCATGCCATAGCTCAAAAGGTGTTTTATCGGTGTTTACTCTTATGTGTTCCTTAATGAGAATGTTGACAAGAGTTTGAACAAACTCTCCCCAAAAGGTTCTAGGTACTTTTGATTCATCAAGCATGGCCCTGGCCATTTCTTGAAATGTTCTATTCTTTCCACTACCCCTGAGGGGTTCTAGCAATAAAAAATTGTCTCTTGATCCCATATTTTTCACAAAAAATGTTGAATTGATCATATGTGAATTCTGCTCCTCTGTCCGACCTTAGGAATTTGATTTTTAAGTCCATTTCATTTTCTACCTACGCTTTGAAGATTTTGAATTTTTAAAAAGCCTCGAATTTATTCCTTAACAATCCAACCCAAGTCATTCTGGTATAGTCATAAAGTAACATGATGAAATATATTTCACCTCGAGGAGATTGTGTACTCGTTGGGCCACAGAGATTTGTATGAATAAACTCAAGAGGTCGAGTGGTGCAATGTTCTCTTGAACTGACATGACTTGCAAACAATATTCTCAAGTTTGAATATCTTAGGAATATCTCTCACATTATCTTTTCTTTCTAACTTAACAAGATGATTAAAACTGAGATTACCTAGTCTTTTGTGTCAAATCCATCTCTTATCAGTTTTACCAATGCAAATTTTTTCTTTGCCTTCTTCTAGAACATGCACATTCCATAAAGTTATGACTTCCATGACAAGATTCTTCCATGTATTTGCATCCATTACCTTATAGCCTCTTGAATGAAAAATAATATTGTGTCTTTGGTCACACATTTGACTCACACTTAATAAGTTATGTTTTAGACTATCAACATACAACACATTATATTCTTTGGTCTTTCCATTTTTACCTTCATCTAATACAACTGTTCATTTTCCTTTGATTATGGATGGAGCATTGTTTCCAAAAGTGACATTACCACCTTTTTCTTCAGTTAAAATTCAAACTTACTTTTGTCTCCTGTCATGTGCTTGGAGTAGCCACTGCCAATGTACCATTGATTTTCTTGATTTTTTTGCATATAGAGCTACTCCACAATTTTATTCACTTCTATTTTTATTCCTCCAAACCTTGGTAAAATATTCTTCTTTGTGATTTTCTTGATTTTTTGCATATAGAGCTACTCCACAATTTTATTCACTTCTATTTTTATTCCTCCAAACCTTGGTAAAATCTTTTTCTTTGTCTTACATAAAAATAGGCAGCAACTTGCTTCTGCATTCACTTGCCTTGTGTCCAAAATTATTTCATATGTGGCATTCAAGGTCATTTAGTAAAGGAGAGAAGGCATTATTGAAATAATTTTGACCCATATCCTTTTGAGGTTTGTTGAATCTCTTTCCTATACTTCAACTTATAGACTTATGTCCAAATTTTCCACAAGAGAAATAATATCCATGGAAAAAAATTGGATGTCTTGGAATAAAAAACTTAATTGTAGGAGTCAATCTTTGTCTGCCAACTTTATAAGTTTCAGGAACATGTTGCTTCCTTTCTTCATAGTTGGGTTGATTCAGTTATGAATGCTTCTTCTTTTCATCTTTTTCTTGGTTAGGATGATTGTAGTTTCCCTTGACAACATTTGCATATATTGTAGGCTTCTCACTAGATGTCATGTTGGTGCTTGACTCACCTTTGACAATTTTTAGACTTTCCTTGTATCCCATCCCTATGTTGTCACCTGGTGATCTCTAATTGCTTAGAATGTTATTTAGAGTTTTAGATCCTTTTATGAATTTTATTTGACTCTTGGATTTCTCTATATATTTTCTTAAGGAAACTATTTATGCTTCTAGTTTGTCACATATATTGTCCTTTTCTTTTATCTGATTTATCAATACTTCTTCCTTTCTTTTGTCTTCTTATAGATTAATTTTTAAGATGAATATTTATTCACTGAACTTATTTCCTTTGTCTTCATAGACCTACAAGTTTTCTTTTCTTAGTCAGTGTTTTTTCTTGAGTAGGGAGATTTCCTCCAGAGCACTAATGAGTTATCCTTCCATGTCTACTACAACTTCACACTCTTTTGTGTCTATTTGATCAAATTTGTATTGTTCCAAAGCCATGAGAAGTTTTTCATCCTGAATGATATATGGCTCATATTCTTCTTTTTCAGAGTAGCTGCTATCGTCCTTTCAATAAAAACTATTCCTTTTAAAATACTATTTAAAAATTTTAGGTTTATCCTTGTCTTTTCTTTCATTTTCATTGGTGCTATTTCCTTTAAAAGGACATTTAGAGGAAAAATGACCAAGTTTACTACAATGAAATCATTTAAATGGTAAAATGCCTTTATATTTTCAAGATCCCCTCTTCAAATTCCTCACAATGTTAGCTTCTGATTAAGTGTGACTGATGCTTTGAAGACTGCGTCCTTTAGATCTTGTTTTTCTTTCCTAGTTCTCATCTCATAAGTAGTCAGAATTCCATGGAGCCTATCCATAGTGAGTTTTTCTAGTTCATGTATTTCTTCTATAGTTGATACCTTTGCATCAAGTATTGAGGGAAGATATCTCAATACCTTCTGAACTACCATAGCTTCTTAAATTTTATCTCCTAACCCTTTAATTGTGTTTACAGTCTCATCAACTCTAAGAAAGAAACCTGCAAAATTTTCATCTTCACCCATTCTTAGGATTTCAAAATGAATTATGTGAGCTTGAATTTTGGCCAACTTTGCTTTCACTTTACCAATTTGTCCCATATTTCCATTGCGGATTCCAAATGCATCACTTTAACAAAACAACAAAATTATAAGTCCTCCTTGGATAACATTCATATCTTTTTCATTACTATAGTAATATTTATTACCGTCTCATTAGTTGGAAGAGTAGTTGGGATTTTATAACCATATACCACACTCTTCCAAACTTCCATACAAAGACACATCAATTAGGTATTCATTCGGATTTATCAAAATGAAAAAATTGTTCCATTGAACAAAGGAGGTCTGGTTGAAAAAGAATCTTGACTGGCCATACTTTCTATGTGATCTTCCTTCCATCTGTTAGACTCTAAGTGAAGGAACTTGGCTATGATACGAATCATTGATACTCACATCAATATTGAGAGGGGGGGTGAACAATACTGCATTAACCTTTTGTATTTTTCTTTCCTTTCAACCAGTTAATTTATTTAGAAATGTTCGACAACACAAGTATACCAACAGAGGACAAACACCTTCAATAACCACTCACATAACCAAATCAAAGATAAACAAACTGATTTTTTCATGTGGTAAAACCCCTACGGGGAACATCCATGGCCCCAGCTAACGCGACCACTTGGAGTAGTTTATTAATGAAAAGAAAAAGATCACAAAGAGATTTTACAAGAGAGTTTCTCACAATAGATCATCGGAAAATGACCCTCCATGATCTTTAAATAAAGATCATGGACCAATCGGGCATTAATCCATGGATCAATGGTCATTAAGATCGAGGAGAGCGTCAGATCACTCTATGTCGGGAACACATCGTGACTGTCGGATTTCCTAACTACAAATGCATACTAATGCATACTAAAGAAACACACTTTTACCTAACGACATATTATACCAAGTAGATCTTAACTAACTCCTAAGTGTCTAAATATCCTAAAAAGAAATGCACACTTAATGATAGATACAAGCATAAATCAAAATAGCCATATAAGCTATTTAGAAGTGCTCACTTAATGACGAATACAAGCATAAATCAAAACAATCATCTATGTTACTTAGAAGTGAACACTTAATGAAAGATACAAGAAGAAATCAAAACAACATAGTGAACATAGTACACAAAATATTTTATGTGGAAACCCAATGCAGGAGAAAACCACTGAGCATCTTCTTTATGTTCTTTTGCAAGCACCAACTTAGAAGTTATAAATTTTCAGCTCAACAAGAATCCTCCTGTCACATAAAACAAGGGCACCAATCTTCTTAGGCACCAACTTGTCAGAGATAATGAGGACACCAATCCTTTCATGAAACAACCTATTACAAAAATGAGGAAACCAATCCTTAATGAGATTCAACTCCCCCTAGCACCACCCTTCCACCCTAAACTCAAAAAAATATGTTACATCACTAAATATTTCAGCACATACTGACAAATTTACATTTATGTTCCTTTGAACTATTACAGTGTAATCTTCTACCTCACTTTGTGCACACATCCATGATAAGAGTGCAACCATACTTATATTGATTTTCCTAAGTTAACATTCCTATATGTGGACACATAACAGTTACAATGTTGACAAACTTTGATCAAATCAAACTCCCGTCAGTTATGATTTTGTCTAAATAAAGTATAACAATTATATTATGGAAAAACTTTGACAATACATAAATCTTGTCAGTTACAATTACATATAAATAGAAGTATGTGGATGCATGATTCTTGTTACACTGTGGACAAACTTTGATTAAATCAAATTGACCAAGTCTTCCTATGACTATGCTCAATATTATCCAAGCATATCCTGAAGAATGGTAATTTCATTCTGGTTTACAAAGAATCCACTGCGAAGATAGAACCATAGAGTAAGACTCAAGTCACAAGTATTCATCCTGTGGAACATGTCTTGCAATGTGCTTACTAAATTGAGCCATCAAACTGTAAGTTCCCTTGGTGACTCATTTTGCCGCATTCTACTTTAGAATTCATCTCATCACACTCCACTACACCATTCATCACATTGGATCAAGGCACCCTGCAGATTTTCATCTTTGAAATCTTCCACACACTCCATCATAGTTCACTCTGTCATTTTTTCAACATTGTCACGTTGTGGACTAAGCATCCACTAAGTCATTTCACGATCGCGGACCAAGGGAATTTGTCGCATTCCACTTCACTTCTGAATTGCGTCCTAGGTTATCATCCTATTCTGTGCACACTCTTGGAAGAATCAATCACTTCTTTGATTTCGTTTACATCGTTGATCCCTTCATCCTTCAACCCTTCTGCGCACTTATGTTTTTAACATTTCATGATTTCTTCTAGGAGTTCCATTTCATGGGAATCCTTCAACGCACTTCCTCTGCAAGAATTTTGCACACTTCCTTTTCTTGTGCACCAACTTTGTGCCATGTTGACATCAATGAAAAAATATGCTCAACAAAAACTTGAGATGTTACACATTAATAACATCATGAATACCCATATAAGAGGGTATATCTAGGTAGTATGCATTGTTATTAATTTTCTATAGAATAGTATATGGCCCATATCTAAGTGGATTGATATTTTGGTGGAACTAACCTTTGAAATGTTGTTTGTCCAACTATAACCAAATGTGATAAACCACATAAAACTATACCAGAAGCCTATGAAAATTGTGTAGTACTTTATAATGAGCTTGTGATGCCTCCAACACTACAACAACCTAAGAGTGAATCTGAGCTAGTTTCTAGATAAACGATATGGCATTGTGTTATTCTTTTGTTTATGTTGAGTGGTGGGAGGTGGAAATGTAACATGTATATAATAAGATTCCCTGGGTTGATACCCATAGCTCACCAAAAAAGGAAAACAACCAATAGATACACTAAGAACCATATTTTAATTGTGAAGAACAACATGGATGTAAGAGTCTGATTGCTTGTTCCTACTGTAATATATGCAAATTGCATGACAAGGCTATGATTGACTACCTCAATATCCAAATGGAAGTCTGTAGAAAAGATGAGATTGCAACCCAATACATGCCAAATCATCTTCCAGAATGTGCTAAATAAGTAGTATTCATGGTGGGGGTATCCCAAAATGTGACCACAAATGAGAGAAAAATAAGGCAACAGTTTGTTGTGAGTGCTATAACAAAATATAACATCCATGTATGATGTAAAGTATTAAGAATCAAGGGGCTAGTTTGTGCCACTTAGGAAGTATACCTTCTATCACCTCGATAAATATTCCTCCCTCTTTAGGTTGGCTCCTCTCCAAATCAAGGGGGGAATCACTAAAAGGTATGGTACATATAAAGATGCAGAGAAAAACAAAATTGATCAGTTGATAGAATTGGATGAGAACAAAAGGAAAGCATTTGATCAAAGTATCATAAATCAAGAAAAGGTTAAAAATACTTTTGATAAGTCTTCAAGACCAAGGGCCTTTCTTAAAGGTGACACAGTTTTACTTTGGGACAAATAGAAAGAGAATCCTGGGATGCATGGAAAATTTGACAGTTTATGGATAGGGCCATATATCATCCATGAAGTGGTTGGTTCTAATTATTTTCACCTCAGTCAATTGGATAGAGAGAAGATGACTCTACCAGTGAATGGACATCTTCTTAAGTTTTTTTTCAATGCAGATATTTGATGCCCATAGTAGTACATAACTACAATCTAGTGGTACACTACCACACCAAGTAGCAAACAAGTACTTGATCAGTAACGTATAGTCACGAAAAATGGAACACATCCACCACAGTAGTATACATCTATTGTCATACAGTCTTCATAACAATCATCTGATACCAACCTGCACAGAAACAATGTTATGATATAAACTGAATCATCTGGGACAATATTTCACTCACATCTGTGAGATTTGAAAGAATATCTTCCCTTAAAGTAGAACAATGAGATATCTGGACCATTCTTCTCAAGAAAGGAAGAATAACTATCAAGTCTTCTGAACCTAGACCATTCCCCACCCTGGGCCATTCTTCCTACACTAATCAAAGTGCACCTTGAAGAGAATGTATAAACCCTAAGGAATGCATGTCCCTGATTGTTGAGCCTGGAACATTCCCCACCCTAGGACATTCTTCATAAACTAATCAAAGTGCACGATGGAGATGTATAAACCCTAAGGAATGAATGTCCGGACCATTTCCTCTGTTAATCACAAGAGGAAAAGACTTTCCTGTATCAACCTCCAAAACAAACCATTCCTCATTTTAACCATAATGAGAAATCACTGTCTGGTGAGGCGGGCCAGTCTTCTTGAGTAACCCTCAAGAAGAGGGACTTCCCTAGACCACTCCCCATGTTAACCACAATGGGAAGTCGTTGTCTATGATACATCAAAAATCTAGACCATTTCCCATGTTAACCACAATGGGAAATCGTTGTTCGTCAGAAATCTCAATCCACTTTCCGAACAGGAAAGCATCTGTCCAAGATGGACTATTTTTCAATCTTGAAAATGAATGTCCTCAATAATATTTTTAGTGCTCCCTCCCAACCTGGAATCATCTCTTCCTTTTTCAATAAGGAAGTCGTCTCCAAGAGCTCCAGCTTGAGTATGCAAACTCTTTCATCTTGGATGGAAGCTTTACCAAAATGTCTACTTGTCTGCTCATGTGCGGAGATATGTATTGGAGAACCACGTTCTCCTTTCTGGACTTCATCACGAATAATGTCATTCTTGATTTTAAATGTACTTTAGTCTGGAACACTGATTTTTTGTGAAGGCTTCATGTAGGTCTAAACAATAGAGTATATCATTGTTGGAAAACTGGAACATATCCATGTGGCACTTCTTCTGTCATCATGAGATCTGATCTACTGAGTAATCATCTTGATGTTATAGGAAATCTTCACCATGCTTATGCTATGCACTGGAGGTTCTCCACCAAGTTATCTTCTTCTATCTGCATACAAGGGTCTCTTTCTAGTATGCCTTAAAGTCTTGAGATTTCTCTTCATACACTCTTTATTCAATTTCTCCAGAGAACATTCTTTGCATTCATCTGATGTAGAACTCCAACTCATGGATGTTGCGGATGACATAATAATTCATGTAGAGATACATATGGTGTACTAGAACAAATAATCATCATAGTCTTCTCCCTCCATCTAGGAGAACCTCTAGTTTTATATCTCACAATGTTTTCATTCATAAGTCTTCCATACACTATTCTTCATCATGAATTTTAGTTCCTCTGCTTGATTTCTTTTATTGAGTTTATATCAGGCTGACAATCTTGTGATTCTTGATACAATGACTGGTTGTTTTGGCTTCTCTTTCTTTCTTTGAATATTCATGTTCTTCCTCGTGTTTAGCTCTTGGGTCGATGGAGTAGATTCCATGCCCTAAAGATTCTATTTCTTTCTTTCATCATAAAATCACGGATGTGGATGGACAAACAGGGATACTTTAAAGCTTCTCTTTGAAGAAGACTTCTTCTAAGGTTGAACTGGATACGTATTGTCTTTCATGGCTGCTATCATGGATATATACTTCATCATCTTCTATGGATCACAGGATTAGCTCCCTCCTAATCCTTGCTTCATGTATGAGTGTATATAATCAGTTCCCTTCGTCTAACAGATTCATTCTTCCATTTGCATGCTTATTGTCTTTTGCAATATATAATTGGCTCTCTTGTCTAATAGAGTCCACGCTTTTGTCTTATTGTCTTCTACAAAAATGTCATAAGTATTTTTCTAATTTCCTCTTGATAGCTGACTTCTTTCTGTCTGTGCTTCTTCTAAGTCTCTTCATGATTGATTCAAATTATCTTGCAATAGCTTCCACATGATTTGTATTTCATCCTTTCATGTGTATTATCTAATGATATCCATTCTTATATTGTTGTTCTTCCATAGGTACAGTTCTTCTTGGAACACATTATCTTCCAAGAGATAGGTATACAAGATATGTACAGAGACAATGCAAACAAGATATGTACAAGAAATAAGAAGAGTTTTATTACCTTTAGAAGAAGAAGTCTCTTCTATCTTGCTTAGTCTTCTTTGTAGGTTCCTTTTCTTCGGCAATTGATGCTTCATGTTTCTCCTTCCTTTTTTTAGCTCAGGAAAATGATTCTTGTAGTGACCATACTTTCGACAGTTGAAGCATTGTACTTCTGAAATGTCTTTCTCTTGATTTGGCTTCCTCCTTGAACCAAACTTCCTTTTGTTCCTGAAGTTCTTGAATCTTTCTATGAAGGATTGATCATCGTACTTCTTTTGGGGTTTCTCTTTTGCATTGATCCTTTATTCTTCTTGAGCACCACAAGTCCAAAGTTCTTCAAATGTCAGATACTCCTTTCTTGTGTTCATGCTTGCGGCAAATGCATCCCACGTCTTGGGAAGACCATTGAGTACTATGTTTACCAACACCTTTTCTGAGATGATCTCTTCAATAGCTTGTAGTTGATCTCTTAACTAAGAAATTCTCACAAAGTATGATGTTATGATGTCATCATCATTCATCTTCATGTCACGGAGCTCATTCTTTAGACTCATTACTTGTCGAATGTTTCTGACTGAGAAGAGGTTTGTCAGGGCATCATACATCTTCTTCGATGAGTCAAGATGATATATGTAGGGTATCAAGTGGTATTTTATGGAATCCACTATGATACTCATGGAATTGATGTCACTATCTTTGAACTTCTCCATAGCTGCAACGTTCTACAGTTCCTTCTCTTTTCCTTCTTCAAACTCTGGCTTCACGACCTTTCCTTTCATGATATCGAACACTTTATTCTTGGCAAGGATGAAGTCAATCCTTGTCTTCCATGCTCTGAAGTTAGAGGCTACATCTAACTTGTTTTCTGACTTTATAGAATAAGTCATGGCTTCTTTGACTTGGTCAAACCCTAGATTTGACCACAAACTCAAACTTGATGTCTTGGCTTACTGAGAATACCAGGAGATGCGCTAGGCTAGGGCACATTGATATTTCTGGAGATTAGTTCAATCTCTTCACTTAAGGTGCCTCAACGAGAGGATTAGGGTTTCTGCAACTCCTCCTGCTAGTAACCCTAGCGGCAGTGTCTTGGAAGTTGCTTCTGCTAGTAAACCTAGCAACAGTTCCTCAGCGAACTCAATATCCTAGCAGCTAGGTTTCCTTCCAGTGTTTAGATTGAATGGAGGAGGTTGTGGGCCCATAACCTATTAGAATATGAAAGATGTGTGCTCTTTTTATCATTGACAATACCCTTGTCACCCAACCATAGGCCGAAGCCACCCTCCGAGCACCTTAACCTTGACAGAGAATCACTCTGGAAGCAAACCCTAGGATAGATAGCCAAACAAAGGGTAGCACACCTTTCCCCAAGGATAGCGCATCACAAAGAGCTGATTATATGTTCCAAACCCTAGACAAGAGATAGTCCAAGACAAAACATAACTGCTAGTTGTAGCAGTTGCACCGACAACTCTCCTCAAACCTGCGCACAAGACTAGGCACTGCAGTGCACACTAGTTGCTTCTCTACAATTATAAGACTGTGATAAATGAGAGACTGGCGCCCTGTATTTATAGTATTCTTGGCTAACTACCTGGGCCAACTTCTTATTTTGGGAATCTTTCTGTTCAGTATATTATTATTTCTTCTGGCCGACTTCTTCTCTTGGAGGCTAATAACCTAATCTAAATCATCTTCTTGAGTCGACAAGTCTTCTAGGGTTATTAGCTAACTCATTAGGATTTCTTCTTTCTTCCCAGAGTATTCTATCCTTGTCAGGTTTACACATGGAGGTAAATACCTCCCACAACTACCATAATATCAGCAAGGTCTACCCTCTTGCTGTCCAAAATTTTTGAGTGAAGGGTTTTGTTGTTTTTCCTATGGAGGGTCTACCCTCTTGCTATCCAAAATTTTTGAGTGAAGGGTTTTGTTGTTTTTACTATGGAGGGTATTCCCTCTTCCTGTCAAGAACTTATGTGTGGAGTTTTTTGTCATTTTTCCTATTTTTGAGTGAAGGGTTTTGTTGTTTTTACTATGGAGGGTATTCCCTCTTGCAGTCGAGGGTTTATGTGTGCAGGTTTTTGTCATTTTTCCTATGGAGGTTCTGCTATCTTGTTGTCTAGTTCATTCATGGGATATATCATTGATTTGTGGAGGGTTCTATCTGGGGGTATTACTATTATCTACTTGGAAGTCTGTGGTATTATTGTTGTTTCTTTTGGGGTCTATATCTTTGGCAGAACTGTCTCACAATCCACATTGACAGAGATCAAACCCTAGAGGTGTGATCCATGAACCTAAATTAATGTATGATCATTTTTAGAGGTATACATCCACACATGTGACAGGTACATCTTACATTGATCAAGAGGTAAGCTAAAAGGTTTATTTTATACTCAAAATTCTTGTTTGTATTCAAATCTGTTTATATCTCTTCATCTATATGTTGATCTAGAAAACATAAAATTTTAAAGAATTTTGTATTTCTATTTTTCCCTAATTCTAGCATGGTATCAAAGCTTAGGATGTGGAAAGAGCTCAAGAGTTGCAGACTTGAGCCTACGTAGATCCACTTCTTAGGGCTTGCAGATCAGCAGTCATTGAAACTCAAACATAAGATGCTTTGTTCTCCTTGATTTTCTGTTTATTTTGGAGCAGAGAGAGAGTACTTGTATGATGACCCCTTTAAGGGCACCTAGTTTCAGATTTTGAATTTTATTTTTGAAGGTTGTTTCTTATTGTTTTAATTTGCTACATGACCCAAATTTTTGTGCTTAGCAGTGGACACATGGAGTACCAGAGATCATTCCATGTTGCATCATTGTCTCCTTCCCAATGTGCAGCATGGGACCCTGATCCAAGAAAGGTAGAACATGTTAGTATAAATAGCATCTTCTTTAATATCGATTTCAATGTTGTGTTTTTCATGATAGCCTATGATAGCCTATATATATTAATTATTTTATTCCAAGATATCAACAGAGTGAACAACTCTAGAAACCATGGTTTTGTTACGCAATGGTCTGTGTATTCAAGAAGTATTTCTTTTTGTAAGGGGAATCATCCCATCTGGTGGTGTTGACATTGCTACAAACTAAGAAACAATCTCTGTGTGCAACTACTTTGACTATAGTTATATTGTCCTCTCTGTTTGAACCTATTGTGGATTATGCATTGTTGCACAAGTCTCAGAGAGGTCTGCTAGTTTTTGAAAAACACCCGTTATGTAGTGGAATATTAGGTAAGAAGTTGAAGTGTATGAATCTACAGTAGATGGACATCTGATATGGTGCAACAATCCTTACATCCTGTAGTATACCTATAAATATTTCTATGACTTGAAATCTCTATAGCTACAGTACCATATGACTACTTCTATTTGGATTAGGTTTGACGAGATACTTCAAGGACATGTCACCAAGTTGTTTTGTCCATATGCATCTCATTTTTAATTTATTTTCAAATTAATAGAGACATCACTCAAAACCTCATATAGAATGGGCCCTTCCTCTCAAGGGTTCAATCAATATCAATTATGTGTTGCCTCTAAAGGGTAATCATTGCAATGCAAGGGCTAAGGGAGTTTGAAGACTTTTGTTGATGATTTTTTATGGCTTAATGATGAGATTCCATATTCACCTTGCATTTTTTATAACATCCCTATCCACAAATGGATAGAGAAATCATATAGTGGCATATGTCCTCCTTATGATCATGATTACCACTTACATGAATTTATTTTTCACTTTATGATTGTTGTCCTCCCTCACTTTCATTAAATAAAGGAAGGAGAAGTATTTTTCATGATTCATATTGAACACATGATTGTGCTAAGAGAGGTAGAGAGAACTTGTTTCTTTCATTATACTTTACCTTCCTTATCTTGAGTGATAGGGTTCATGAGAAGATTCAAGAAGAAGAGATGGGATTTGTGGCATATGGTTACCCCAGTACTCTTTGCACTATTTGAAGTGGAGGGGATAGTGAAATACTATATTTTATTATCTTGTACACTCGTGGGATGCAAGTTTGATTGACAAAGTAAACTTGTTTGTATTTTTGGTGGAGTAACCAATGCTAGTTGAGAGATATTTCTTGTTAGGAGAATCAGGAGCTTAGTGTTCTTTATTTTTGGTGGATCCTTGGTTTTCTGTTGCAAATTCCTTGAGATTGTGTCCAGGTTTCCTCTTTCAAATACTTTGGCACTCAAAGATGGATTCTCAGTCTTTTTCAAACTGAACGTACATGGGCACACTTACATTACATTGTGTAGCCACAATTACCCATATGCATTTTATCCTACTTGGGCTCTCCCATGTCAACTTCGACAGAACTTGCTGCGAGATTTTATTGGTTACATCACAAATATTTGTTGCCTTCAAAAGATCCATTTTGATCAGTTTGAGAATTAGTAAGTAACTCTAATCATGAACCAAACCCATATAAAAAGGGGTCAATCATAAACAAAAATCTAGTAGGACAATTACTTGAACTAACAAATACTGCATACACAAAAGATGCCACAGATAGCTATAACTGGTAGAAGGCTGTGTTATTGCGCAGTTTGTAGCTAGGTCAAATGGGTATAAGATAGAGGCCAAACTGACGTAACAGGAACCTACCCCACCCAATGTCACCACGATGGGGAGGTTCTTTCTAATTAGGGAGGTTAGGCCCAGGGGAGACGTCCCCGGTAACCTGAGGTTTTGAAGAGGCCAAGGTATAAAGGTCAAAGTAAAAATCCCTCCTCACAGGTTACCACCAAGATCAAATAGTCCGACTAAACAACCAATAATGAAGTGTAACCCCAAATGAGAACACCTGCCCGGAACAAGACAATAGAAAAACAATATATCCAGGCTATAATTCAATGGGTTAGTACTTCATATAGCTATCTGATATCAATATACTGGCAATTATACAATAGATATTGATGAGATCAATGTTTATCAATAATAACAATGGAACAATATCAATTCATCAATAAATATTGAGATGATGTAGCAAAAAATATATCCAATCAATTCCTTACTCAATAAATTCTTTAAAACACCATCTAATTACTTATCAACGGAAAATGTTGTGTCAAGATGGAATAGCCAAGGATGACATCAACCTTATTAGGGTTAGTAGTTAGCTAGGGTTTCAAATTATGAAAGTTTAAAGAGTTGTTTGACCACTATCACTTCAACGTTGGAGACCTAAGATTAGTGCCTAAGGGTAAATGGAGTCAATTCAAGAGAGGACGCAAGGTTGAAGGGAAAAAAGGATAAGGACTAGAGGGAAGGGTTCTGAAGTGTTGCAATGGTAGGGCCCCAGAATCAAAACCCTAGGGGAAAGAGGCTCACTACGGTGTTTTTTAAGCAAGGCCTCATGCTCTTTCCTCCTTCCTTAGGTTAAACTTGGAAAAATGGCTAGCATAAAAGATAATTTAGGATAAGAGAGTGAGGTGAGGGAGAGTGTTGCAATGGCAAGGCCCTATCACCAAACCCTATAAGAAGGATGGCCCTAGGTGTAGATAACCTAGGCCTGGGATGTCTCCTCCTTCTTAACTCTTAAAAGGCATGGCTAGCACAGGGGAAGAAGTAAAAAGAGTGTAGAGATGGCTAGGCTCTTCCCTCCTTCTTCAATGGCTGCGAATTTCTCTTTTAGGGGACATGAGACAACAACCTAGTTGTGTGTTTGTCCCCTAGGGTTTTAAAATAAGAAAAATTTATAATAAATGCAAGAGTATAAGACTACAACCATTCAATTAAGAAGTTTTGCAGAAAAAATACTTACATATCATGATGAAATAGCATTGCAAACCCTAGTTGTAAACCTTCCTTCAAGAGAAATGCCAAAAATGCCAAGAAAATCCTTCCTTCAACAAGTGCACCTCTCTTAAAAGATGAAATACCCAACAAGGGCGCAAAAATCAGATCTCACTAGGAGAGTGAGTTGTGTGTTATGTCAAAATGAGGATAAAACTCCTCAATATATACTGTATCATGACCTTTAATTAATTTTAGGTCATAAAAATTCGCTGGCAAGGCTTTAAACCAAAATCATACTATTTTTACATTAAATGTTCTTTTAAAACCCTAAATGAGAAAAAGTGAGACGTCAAGCCCTCCTGAGGGAGACGTTAGGCCTTTTTGGGGCTAGTGAAACATCCAAAAGCCAGAAATTAGCCCTCCTAGGGCTCTTCCAAGCTGCCACACGTGCCAACAACCCTGTCCATCTGGCATATGCTCATGATGATGTCACAAGCCTCCTGGTGACGTCCTAGTTCATCTGGGGCCAACGTTCCACTACAAGTGGGTCAATCCCCCTAGATCTGGCTCAGCCAAAATGCCCCTGATGGAATGTCCTCTTCTTCTTTGACGCAAAACCTTGGTCAAACATTGTCTTGTCTCTACCCCTGATGGGGTCTCAACAACCATCTGATGGGCTCTTCAGCCCCATGGAGGTCCGAACTAATCATCTCCCCATGTGTACCAGTCCACGTGGTACCTGTCTGTCGGGCATGGTCTTGCACAAAAAAAACTACGCCCTCCATGGGCTCATTAGTCACAGGGATCATAACAATGCCAATCACATTTCATCATTAATATTATCAAACATATGCATAAAAATCCTGATATATCATTCAATAGCTCAAAGACTCTACAAAAACCTACAATACAAGGTTGAGAAAAAGACAAGATACCCTATTGGGCTAGTATCCATAAGGAAAGGAAAGTTTCCAAGGGGTTTCTTCCAAGCCATGTAATGGGGTCAAGTGGTTTTAAGGGATGTCTAGACATACGGGTAGAGTGAGAGTCAGGGATGCATGATATTACCTGTGGGTGCCTTTGTAGAAGGCGAGTTGTACCTATTATGGATGCAAATTTTTCCAAGCCCCTTTTTCCTTTATTCTTTTCTTTATTTTCTTTTTCTTCTTCTTTTTCTTTTTATTCAAGGGATAACCAGAGGACACTGCCTTGGCATGGTGACTAGAGCTGACAGTGTTACCCACAAGTACTTTCACAGTGGTGATAAGGTAGGCTCGTGATGAGACCCCCTTTCCCTTGGCCATGCAACCAAAGGTCACTTCCCTGGAATGGTAACCAGATGGTGGCAATGTCATGCTGTTAGGTACCCATGAACATAATAGGCTGGCTCACGATGAGAACCCCTATCCTATTGATTAGGTCTTGTTTGTTATTTTTTTGGGTCCCTCTTGTTTCTTGCTGAGAGGATTTTTATTACCTTCTCGGGGATCCCTGGGCAAATCATCTCGAGGTTTCGGTTTTAGGCTTTTATCTTTTACCAACTGCTTTTACCTTCTGGGCCTTTAGCCCCTTCTTCCCATGAGATAAGGTGAAACCCCACAAACAGATCATCCTAATGCCTGGACAAGGGGAATGGGATAGATGAGCGGGAGACAAGATGGAAAAGTGATGGTATGATGGGAGCGGGCGATGGCTCTTTAGAAACCCCCTAGTGGAAAACCAAAACCTATGGGTACATGCTTGCTAGGGCACCCAGTCAATCTCCCCAAGCATGGTCAAGTGGGTCAATGTAAGATCCAAGCAGTCATCAGAAATAAAAGGAATTAGATGCATACATTTAAAGGTTATAATGATCAAAAGTGACACATACCATGATACCTGGACCAATTACCTCATGGAGCAAGAGCCTTCTCCGATACAAGACCAAGCCAATGGTCATGGATGCTGCTTCTGCTAACAAGACAAATCTGATGAAAGAAAAAAAGGATGGACCCTCCATGGCCATGCTCAGGTCAATCCTGCTCCCGGTACTCCATGTCTAGGACCTATGGGCCTTGAGACATGATCTCCTATTTATCCCTAGAAATTGGGGATAACAGGCTGCAAAGTACAAGTGTGTCTTCAACCCAAGCAATTTCAAGATTTTCATATTAAACTTGGTAACTAGAACAAGTACATCTTGAAGAGATACAACATCCATCAAAGGATCTTGTAGGTTCAAAGGGAGCCAATTTGCACATGCAAGGAGGAAGACATTTTATGAGACTCAGAGGGAGAAATCCCTATATGTGAGTTAGGCCATGACATGCAACAGATGGCAGTGTTGAAAAATTCAAAGGAATTGACTATGATGAGATCTCTACCAGGTATACTTCCATCAGATACATTATATCCCTTGCTGCAGTTTTTGGTTGGAAACTTCACTAGATAAATGTTAAGACTGATTTTCTTAATGGTGAAGTTGAGAAATAGGTTATATCGAACAACCTAAGGAGTTCATAATCCATGGGAAAGAATCCCATGAATTGAAGCAAGCTCTGAGAGCTTGGTATGGAATAATTGACAGTTTCTCTATAGAGTCTTGGGTTCACCAAGAGTATTGCAGCTTCCAATCTTTATATAAAGACTGTAAAGAATCATCCTATTATCTTAGGATGATTTTTTCCTTAAAGGAAAGGAAAATATGATAACTTAGACTAAGAGGGAACTTTTAGTAGAATTTGAAATGAAATACTTAGGCTTTTGCATTATTTTATGAGCTTAGAGGTGTGGCAAAAACCAGGTGAGATCCTTCTCTCGCAAGAGCAAGTATGCAGTTGATATGCTCCACATAATTGTCATGTTGAACTGTAAGTCCATATCCACACCAATGATTTCTAACCTGAAGAAGTTACATGACCAAACAACAGGTTCAGATCCGAAAGACCTCACCATATATCGATAGATTATTGGGTCCCTCATGTATATTATACATACCAGACCAGGTATGTATCATGCAATGAATGCCCTCAACCAGTTCATGTGTGAACCCAAGCATATTCATATGTTTTTTGTTAAACATATTATGAGATATGTTCGAGGGACTATAACCTATGAGCTTAGATACATTTCCAGTGGAGGTGAAATGCTTCATGGATATACAGATTCAAATTGGATGGGCAGTACAATGGACTGAAAGAGTACTTATGGATATTGTTTCAGTTTGGATTCAGCTATGATCTCCTGGTCTAGCAGTAAACATGGATCCATAGCCTAGAGAAATGTAGAGGCATACATTGCTGCAAGTGCTGCCAGTAGAGAAGCAACGTGGATAAGAAAGCTACTCTCATATTTGTTCAGTGCTAAGTTGGAACCCACAGTAATCCACTATGATAACTAGAGATGTGAAAATCTCTTTGTGATTCCTATGTTTTCATGACAGAAAACAACACATTGAGATGAGATATCACTATGTTTGGGACATAGTGCAGAAGAACATTCTCAGTATTCAGTATGTTCCAATGTCGAAAAAAACCACAGATATTTTGACCAAGCCTATTTCATTGACAAAGTATGTGTAATTTCAATACAAGCTTGGTGTTTCTAAGAATGCCTCTCTTACTGAGAGAGAGTCTTGAAATTAATGTAGCTACAAGAGCCATTCTCCCGAGGATGGAAAAGACCCTAGCTATGGAATAGGGATCCCAACACATTCCTGGGGTTTCTTGGTATGAGATAAAGAAGTGAGAGCCATTGAAAAAGACCCTAGTGAGAGCCCCCAATATATGACTGGGGTTCTTGGTCTTGGACCAAGACATAAGTCCCTAGATGTGTCTAGGGCCCCTAGATTTGTTCCAGGGAATCCTTTCTCGGTGCTTGGATTGATCCTTGGATATGTTTCTTGGTGGTTGATATGAGTCCCTAGATGTGTCTAGGACCCCTGGATGTGTTCCCGGGAATCCTTTCTCAATGCTTAGATTGATCCTTGGATTTTTTCCTTGGTGGTTGATATAAGTCCCTAGATGTGTTCTAGGGCCCCTAGATGTGTTCCAGGGAACCCTTTCCTAATGCATGGGTTGATCCTTATTCTCGTACCTTGGTGGATAAGACCCTAGATGTGTTCTAGAGAAACCTGGTCTTTGACTAGGTAGATCTTGGTGAAATACCAAGATGTGTTGATGTGTGATCCTCTTCCTCTCTCCCGGGATGGTCCATGATACCTAGGAGTGCTTATGAAGATGGACATGACCACATTTTAAATATACCCTCTTATGCAGTGATGATAAAGTTTATAAGTCATTATGAGACTCATGTGGACATGTTTTTCCTTTATGGACCCCCCCTTGACTTTGTCCTACTAGGTACCCCCTTGTTGTTTTGATTTCCCTCTTGTTTTATGTGATTGGGATTTTATATGTGTTTAGGGTTTTTATAATTAATATTAATATTAATTGTCATTTTAATTAATATTTATAATAATTAAATGTCAATATTTAATTATAATTTTAATTTCCCTAACCCCTCTCCCTAACTATAAATAAGACCCTACCCTCTAGCATTATATTACACATACTTTTCACTCCTCTCTCTCCTTGTTGCGGCTACCTCAGTATTTTTCTTCTTATGTTGATGCAACCTCTTCTATTGGTGGATCAATTTCAGATTTGAGTTTTGTTTGGTCTTGGTATTGGTTGGGTGCTACTTCTTGACTATTTTCTAGTGCAAGATATGTTGAGGTGCCTCCCTTAAGCAACCAAATTTGTCCATCTATGCAAGGTTAGCCACCAGACCTGTCCACTAATCTGAAGTGCTTCCTTTAGGGTTTCAAATATGTCCTTTAGGTCCTACAACCTCTTCTCTGGGATGACATTTTGTTGTGTGTAGGTCGAAGCCTCTCCTTCTGGTTGTCGCATGGTGTGTTGAGATCCCTGTGGGGGTTTTCTTCTTGCTTTCCAAAATTTTTGAGTGAAGGGTTTTGTTGTTTTTCCTATGGAGGGTCTGCCCTCTTGTTGTCCAAAATTTCTGAGTGAAGGCTTTTGTTTTTTTGCCTATGGAGGGTTTTCTCTCTTGTTGTCCATAATTTCTGAGTGAAGGGTTTTTTCTTTTTTCCTATGGAGGGTCTTCCCTCTTGGTGTCCATAATTTCTGTGCGGAGGTTTTTTCCATTTTGCCTATGGAGGGTCTGTTATATTGTTGTCTAGTTCATTCTTGTGCTATATCATTGTTTTGTGGAGGTTTCTATCTACTGGGGGTATTACTATTATCTACGTAGAAGTCCCTGGTATTATTTTTGTTTCTTTTGGGGTCTATATCTTTGGCAAAATTGTCTCACAGTCCACATTGACAGAGATCAAACCCTATAGGTTTGATCCATGAACCTAAACTAATGTCTGAGCATTTTTCAGAGGTATACATCCACACATGTGATAGGTACATCTTAAATTGATCAAGAGATAAGATAAAAGGTTTATTTTATACTCATAGTTCTTGTTTGTATTCATATCTGTTTATATCTCTTCATTTGTATGTTGATCTAGTAAACATAAAATTTTAAAGCATTCTGTCTTTCTATTTTTCCCTAATTCTAACGCTCTATATGCTTGATTGAGCCACTATGGAATCATATTTATCTAAGTATTTCTTGATGATGTTACAAAACTTCATCTATAGCCATTAGGGATGCATAAACCCTAATATTTTTTCATTTATAACTTGCTTCTCAATCGTCGAAAGTTGATAAAAGTTTGCCACATCATTCTACTAATGCTAGCACACTTTTTGGGTGGATTATGACATCATATTTATGTAAGTGTTCCTTGATGATGTTATCTGTAGCCATTAGGGATGCATAATCCCTAATATATTTTCATTTATAACTTGCTTCTCAATCGTCAAAAGTTGATAAAAGTTTTCCACATCATTCTACTAATGCTAGTACACTTTTTGGGTGGATTGTTGGCAATTTTTAATGACTGATTTATTTGTTGTAATAAGGTGTTTTTTACATCCATAAGGCTGATAATTAATTTCTTAGAACTTTTTTACAACAACCTTACATTGTTGCTAAAGTTTTATGTTATCTTCTTGAGCTAAATTGGTCTTTTTCTAGCTTGTCTCTTGTACTTTTGACTAAGCTTTCAGTAACCTTATTTTGCATCTCTTACTATATTCTTGTTCCTAATATATACTTTGGTTTACTGCTGCAATTCAGGACAACAAGCCTAACTTTATTTTCCACCTAACATTATACATATATTCTCGGTTTGTTCTTGCGTCTTAGCCAGGTACAACATTCTTTGCAAGTCTTCTTATCTCTTGGAAACCATTGGCTACTACCAAGACTCTTTCCCAATACTTTTATGCATCTTCTGTCTTAACCTACAGGAGGAATTTACTTCATCTCTTAATTTTCCATCTCATTCCTCCCAAGGTCACTAGGATTATTCCCTTGAGTTTATCTTATCATCTCTAAAGTGAGAGGAATACCTTCCTAAGGTGATAGTGGGTAGGTGTTCTCAAAGTTGTCACCATTTGGTGGTTGGGTCGAGCTTTTCCTAACCTACAACTTGTGTGATAACATGCCTCATGTACCACACGTACTTCCCACCCACAGTCACCTCTATAGGTATCATAGGAAATTCCACTATAGATACCACTTCACAATCAATGATCAGGAAGAACAATCATGGGTCGAGACCACACTTATGAGTAGGGAAAGCCTAGAATTTCGAGAAGTGATTCCACCCAAGGATCCTTCCACTTCCAAAATCCCTGTACATGTAGTAGTCCACGAATATCAAAACAAACAAATAGGGGATATCGTCCCACTTTTTCTATGTACAACCTCGTGCTTAACTCCTGTGTTAGAGGAGCTTTCCTGATGAACACTTTCTATTACTATTGGATTTTCCCCTCTTTTGTGACTTCTAGTTTAGGTTTGTGGCCTTGAAAAATTTACTATCCAACCTACACCAAGGCCTTAAATCCTATTATATTGTTTGTTTGCTACAAAAAAAAATATTTTTAATTAATTTTATATTAATGTTTTTTTTTAGGGTTGTTGATTACACAAAGTATGATTCTAGGTAAGTTAGATGAGACAATCCTATGAATAATGCTTGGAGAGTGAAATATTGTTTACAAATATATCAATATGTCAATGTAACATTAGCCACTATTCAACCATACATCAATCATAACTTGATAAACATGCATCCCTTAAAAGAAAAAGAACCAATACAAGTCTATTCAATTTCAAAGATATTCAATGTACTACAACAATGCCTTAATGTGAACTTAAAAAACCATTTATTTTAAATATTCCATGAACCATGAAGGGATATTTAATAAGAGGGATATAAAATGTAGTTTATTTTAGTGCAACCTATATTTCCTTCACATAAATTTCTATGAATGATTATTAACATCAACTCAGAGGAATGTGTGCATGTTGGGCGCAGGCCCAGTTTTGAGGGAAAGGCACAATGTGGGAGGAAAATGCGCATGCAAAAGAAGCAGCACGTGTAAGGAAGACGTGCATGCAGGAAAAGAAGCAGCACGTGTAAGGAAGACGTGCATGCAGGAAAAGAAGCATGTGAAATATAGATGCACACGCAGGAGAGGAAAGCATGTGAGGAATGCATGGAAGGAGACTTATCCATGATAGGGTTAGGGTTTTGGTAAGAAGTTGTAATGTCTAGTAAGCCAAAAACATGGATAAATAGGCACTTAATAGGTCTAGGTCAAGAGTTAGTTGGTGAGGGGTATTTTGGGTTCTTTGGTTTGGAGTTGGATGTCATGTTGTTGGTCATTGTTACGATGCAGTAAAATGACCAAATGTCTATAGAATATGATCTAGTTTTTTAAGATGTTGAGTTGAGGAGAGTAAATAAGGGATATCTTGAGGGTTAGATCACAGGGAGGAGCCTGGTGTGATATAATCTAACTCATTTTATATGTCGACATGTTCTGATGGAGATTTGTAACACATGAGGAACTATAGTTTTGCAACCAGAATAATAAAAGAGTAGAGAAACCAAATATTTTTGGACGTAGCCCAAGAGGGATGAACCACGATAAATCATGTGTTATGTGATTGAATGTTATGTATCTCTTTTGTTTTTAATGATTAGATGTTAAAAAAATGTGTGAATGACTAGATAGATCTGTTATTTTACATGCATGAAAAAGAATGATAGGGTATTCCATATAAGCTAGATGTTAAAGTAATAAATGAAGACTACAAAGTTTAATTGCAGATCCCCGCTCATTTCCCAGGCTGCAAGCATCTAAGCATTACAAAAAACCATACAAAATACCTCTGGTGAGACTGTGTAGTGCATCCTGTGCGCTGTGTTTCATTCTGGTTTACCAGGAGGGCCGATATTTTTAGGGGTGTTTTGTTGGAAACCATAGTAGATATGAACCTGGGTCAACCCAAGAATGGTAGCAGGAGTGAACTACAACCAACAAATGGTTCTGTTTCTGGCACCAGAGAAGGAAATAGAGAAAGAGGGTGGGGTATCATCCCCACAAGGGAAAAATAAGTTGAGAGAAAAAAGAAATGCGCAGGGTGTACAAAACACACATGAATAACTAAGTATAGTAATGTCGAAAATTCCCAATGAAGTGAAGACTGAGGATAACATGGTATAAGGAGATGATAGCCTTAGATACTCTGACCATGATGTCTCGGATGCCACAAAGTTCCCAGATTTGGCAACACAGAGCTACCTAGAGAATAGGGGAGAGGGACCATTAGGCGCACCACTGTTGGAGCCTGCACAATGGATCTTGGGACTGTTCAACACCGACATCATGAAATTATTAGACATACCACACTTCAGGCACGAGAAACACATAAATGTACGTGTTAAACAATTGTTAGTGAGGGTGTGCAAAGGCATCTTATGGATGGAGAGGCCAATGTCGATAAACATTGACCTCATCTCATAGATTGCAGGGCTACCCACAGATGGGAAGAAGTCGAAACAATACCTATAATACAAGACTAAGGCAAAATCCATCTCAAATGAGATCAAATAAAAATATGGGGCATAGAGGGGTAACAGAGGTATCAGGATCAATAACAACAATGATATTGTGACACAATTTGCAACTAGATTCCTTGTCTACAAATTAATGCGCAAGTGCCGAAAATAATAAGTTCCCGCATGAGTAGTAACAACTGCGACACAGTGTGGAAAGGAGAGCTTGATGAGTTGGGGCCCTTACCTACTGAACTTATTCCTTGAAGAATGCCAAGATTCACAAGACTGGGGTTCTAAGTTCCACCACTCATGGTTACTCATCCTCCTTGCACTTATGGTGTGGCATGAACCTACATACATGATGTTCCTTCCAAGGACATGCAAAATATTGCACAATGCGCTACATGTCACCGCGAAGCACAACAAATACCAAGGTAAAGAAATTAAACAATCACTTGTTCACTCAATACTTAATAGAGATCCATAACAACTTGGCGAATACATGGAGGATCTCGCCAGAAACTATCCGAGAGTATGGAAAGATAGAAAATTTATGGGTATCATGTCACAACATGTGGCTACAGGTAAATAAGGAACCAACCAAGGAGTGGTTGTAGCTTAAGTACTATGTGCTGACACAGGACATCCACATGGAGGTCTAAGAGTGTCTTGAGGAGTGGAAAGTGCCAGAGATTCCAAGACCAATGCCAGAAGTACAAATACAAACGTAGGGTAGCACAGCCCCCATGCAATAGATAGGTAGGAATGACACTAGGCAGGAAAAGAAAACAACAATAGGCACAATGGGGGAAAGAAACTCAATTCAAAAGAAAACTAGGACACAAAATAAGTCACAGCATGGTCCTACATTGGGTCCATAGGCTACAGAGAAAGGCACTAGGAGGATCGACAGGACAAATGAGTGCAGAGGAAGTGCAAACAATGGCACAAGATGTAGCCATGGATGAAGTAGTTGAGAATGATACATGCATGGATACACGGATGCTAGAAGCATATGAACAGCCAAAGGCCCAAAGGAAGAGAACAAGGGAGAAATCAAGTGGCACCAGGAAGAACACAAAGGCCCACAGGAAAAGAATGGAAACATCACTGAAAACAAATGACGTAGAGTTGATAGCCACGATGGTAGAAGATCAACTATCATAAGTATGGGAAAATGTAGAAAACCATCGAGCTTCAATTTTGGAATAGGTATAGGAGGTAAAAAATGTGCTAGAATAGTTGAGGATAAAGGTGAAACAACAACGAAATGAGAAACCGACCTAGTGAGAGAAGGAGAACATGTTGGAGAAAAGTACAAATCACAGGACAAGGAAGTGATAACTTTACCATAACACTAGATATCTTGTTCATTGATGAGGAAACAACACAAAAACCCGGTAAGGATATCGAAACATTGTACTTGGAGTTTCCCAAGATACCAATAAAGGCACTGTATAAGTTACTGGTCAGCATTGCGTAGGAGATTCAGTGCAAAGCAAGGTATAATGTGGTTAATCTACAAATAATGCAGTGTAATGATCCCAAGCCAAATTTCTCTCTTGGAATCACTAACTATCACTGATTTGTTGATGTGAAGGTATTTATTGAGTTATTAAGTGCATTCATACAAGATTCATCCAACACATGAAGATAGAAATACATTCAAGATATAGAAGCACAAGCAAAGATATGACCTTTTATTATGAGCAATATGGAATCAATACAATAGACAACTGATTTGGCACAATCCTTAGATGGCCATAAAAACAATACATATGAGCTGCTACAAAATGCTCTGCCAATACAAAATAACCTCCAAAGGCTGGATGAGAGATCAATACAAGCAAATATGAATGCCAAACCTTCCAGCTAAAGAATGCCATGCTCCAAGAGAAGGCTGGAACCCTCCACAATTCGGCCCTGATGGAATAAGTCTCCAAATGAGCTCAAACCCGGACAGATGATAGATCAGGGAAGTAGGATCTCCCTCTTGAAGTCTCAAGCCCAACGTCCAGTGCCAACCTCTCCAAATGCCGGATCTTCTAAGGGAGTTGCACCCTTCTGAATAGCTGAAACCCTAGGCAACTCGCCCTTGAAGAAAGAGACCTCCAAATGATGTGAAACTCTCCAAGAATGTAGATCGGGCTATAAGAACCTTGTGGGAGAAGTTTCAGATCCAGATCTTAAGTAGATCTCTCTAGATATGAGAAATACAGAATAATGGGACGTCCTCCTAACCTCCAAATCGTCCCAGATTGCAGCTAAAGATTGAGTGATGATAACTCTTTGAAGAAGCCCTTAAGATGATGATGGAGCACCTGCAAGTAAAACCCAAGTGATAGAATACCCAACGCTCCTCCTGATTGGCTAGAACGAACCCCTTCTCAATGGTATGGTGCGCCCTTGCTAGAAACTCCAAAACAGTACGGCCCTGCTATCTTCTAAAGCGCTAGAAGGAGATATGCTGAGAATAGAATGGTGTGGAGGAATCTTTCATCCTCGAGACCAAGTTGTGGAACAAGGTGAGTGGATATTTCACCACTGAGTTGCTCACAAGGGTTTGTACAACAAAACCCCCAAATTGAATGCTCAAGAGAAATAACAAGCAATATATCAAATCGAGAATGAATAATGGGTACGCCCCAGCCTCTTACTTATACTTTTTCCTTCTAATTATCTGTTGAGTTAGGTTAACTCCCAGAGTTAAACTCTATTTTTTTGTTGAGTTATCTTTTAGTCCTTTTATCCTTTTTCTTTCTCAAGTCAACTTAAAAATATAACTTTAGCCTAGTTGACCTTCCCCCTCAATGTGAGACTATGACCTAGTGGGGGTGCCCAGGCCACTGAGTCTCCTCATCACCTCTCTAAGAGGTGGGGGACATTACAGTCTCCCCTGCTTGAAATTGCTTGTCCTCAAGCAATTCCAAACCTTCTTCTCTGACCACGTGCTCCTTTTCCCAAGTGGCATCCTCAATGGGTAAATCCTTCCATCTTATCAGGTACTCCTTGATGCTTCGGTTTATGAGCCTCTTCTCTCGGACTTCCAATACCTCTTCCGGAATTAGAATAAGTTGTCCCTCTTCATCCATGGGGGGTAATACTTCAATAGGTTTGATGTGTTAGCCGAGGGCTTTCTTAAGACAAGAGACATGGAAGATGTTGTGTATTTTGCTACCCTGTGGAAGCTCCAGCTCATAAGCTATGGCCCCTATCTTCCTGCTGGCTCTATAGGGCCCAAAGAAATGTGGCTACAGTTTCTCCGCTCCGCTTCTTTTAATGGAAGCCTGGCTATACGGTTGAAGTCTCAGATAGACTAAGTCTCCAACCTCAAAAGTATGGTCAACTCGATGCTTGTCTGCTTGGACCTTCTGTTGGTTTTGTGCCCTTTGTAGATGATCCTTCAGTTCCCTAAGACTGTCTTAGCTATGTATTATCCAATCCTGTACCATAGGTGCCCTGCTGTCACCGAACACAATCTCCACAAACGATAAAGGATCATATCTATACAAGGCTCGGAATGGTGACATGCCAATGGACATATGCTAGGTGGTGTTGTAGCAATACTCTCCCAGATGCAACCATCTGGCCCATGCTTTTTGTTGCCTTGCCACATAGTTTCTGAGGTAGCCCTCCACCCACTTGTTGACTATCTCTGTCTTTCCATCAGTCTGAGGGTGATAGTTGGTGTTAGGGGTCAATGTCGTACTAACCAACCTGAATAACTCCTGCCAGAAACTACTCATAAACCTGCTATCTCTATTGCTGACAATGGTCTTGGGTAGGCCATGCAACCTGAAAATCTCCCTGAAGAATAGTTCGGCCACCTGTGATGCATTGAAGTCGATAGCTATGGTGAAGAAATGTGCAAACTTTGTTAACCTATCCACCACTACAAATATGCAGTCCTTCCCTTGCGTCTTTGGCAGCCCCGTGATGAAATCCATGGATATGCTTTCCCACTTGTGCTCTGGAATGGGCAAGGGTTGCAATAGTCTTGCTGGGTGCGTGTGCTCATCCTTGTTTTCCTAACATGTAGTACACTCTTTGACATTCTTAATCACATCCTCCTTGAGATCCTTCCAAGAAAACCTTTCTCTCACTTGCCTGTACGTCTTGCTGATCCCCTGATGTCCTGCCATTGGTGAGTCATGGCATGCTTGAAATACATTATCCTTGAAGGCCGATCCAGGAACCAATAAGATTCGATCTTTGTAGTAGATGAGGTTATTTATAACCTTGAAATATTCATCTTGTACCTGTCTGTCTAGTAGCTGGCACACAAACTGATCCTCTGCATACTCCATCACCAGATGGTCTTTCCAGTCAACTATTACCTCTGTTATGGAAAAGATGGATGGCCTCCTGGGTAAGGCATCAACCACCACATTGTTCTTCCCCTTGAAAAAATCAATGTCAAAGTTGTAGGCATGTATTCTTCTTACCCATTTTTGTTGCCTCTCGTTCAAGTTCTTCTATTCCAATAGATATTTGAGACTGTTATGATCTGACTTGAACACAAACCGAGCTCCTACCAAGTATTGTAGGAATTTGGCTAGTGCATGCATGATAGCCAGCATTTCTTTGTCATAAATGTTGTAGAGTAGCTCAAGATCTATGAGTTTCCGACTCTTGTAGGCAAGAGGGTGCCTCTTCTACATCAGTACTGTTATCCCCTATATCTAGGAATAACTAGGAGATCATGTCTCGAGGCCCACGGGTCCTAGACATGAAGTACCGAGAGTAGGATTGACCTGAGCATGGCCCTGGAGGGCCCATTCTTCTTCTTCTTCGCTAGACTTGTCCTGTCAGCAGCAACAACTTCCATCACCATCGACTTGGACTTGCATCGGAGAGGACTCTTGCTCCATGAGGTAATTGGTCCAAGGTATCATGGTATGTTTCATGTTTGATCGTTATAACCTTCTTATATATGCATTAGGTTCCTTTCATTTCTGATGACTGCTTGGATCTTACACTAATCCACTTGACCATTGTTGGGGTGATTGATGGGGTGACTTAGCAAGCTTGTATTCATGGGTTTTAGTTATCCACCAAAGGGGATTTCCAGAGCCATCGTTCCGCTCCCACCATTCTATCATTTTACATCTTATCTCCCACACATCCATCCCATTCCCCTAGTCCGGCCATTAGGATGAGCTTTTGAGGGTTACACTTTGTCTTGTGGGAAGAAGGAGCTAAAGGCCCAGGGGGTAAAAGCAGCTGGTAAAAGATAAAAGCCATAAGAAACGAAACCTAGAGATGCTTCACCCAGGGGATCCTAGAGAAGGCAATAAAAGGCCTCTCGATAAGAAACTAAAGGGACCCTAAGATTAATAATAAAACAAGACCTAACCAAGAGGATAGGAGGTCTCATCACGAGCCAACCCATTATGTTCATAGGTATCCAGCAGTATGACATTGCCACTATCTGGTCACCACGCTAGGGCAGTGACCTTTGGTTGCATGGCCAAGGGAAAGGGGGTCTCATCACGAGCCAGCCTTATTATTTCTGTGAAGATACCAGTGGGTAACATTGTCAGCTCTAGTCACCACGCCAAGGCAGTGTCCTCTGGTCAGACCTTGAAGTAAAAAAGAAAGAAAAGTAATAAATGAAAAATAAAGGCAATAAAGGGCTTAGAAAAAATGCATCCATGATGGATACAACTCGCCTCCTACAAAGGCACCCACAAACAACACCTGCACTTGGTCTTACTGTGACTGGACATCCCTAGATCATATCACCTCATAAAACATGGTTTGAATGATCTTCTGAGGAAACTTTCCTTCTCTTGTGGGTATTAGCCCAATAGGTTATTCTATTGGTCTTCTTCAGCTTTGTATAGTAGATCTGTGTAATGTCTTTGAGCTCTTAGATGATATGCTAGGGATTTCATGCATGTATTTGATAAATTTAATGATGAAATATGACTGACATTGCTATGATCCTGAAACTAACTCTTTGTCTACCAAAACTAACCCTAAAGAAGGCTGACGTCACCTCTAGTAAGCTTGACGCAGCACTCTTGTCATATATGAGCATTTGATGATATTTTATGATAATTCAAAGATTGATTATATACATTGAATACTATATCATTTCCAGTGTTTATTGAGAAGTAATATTATAAGCCATAGTCATTTTTTGCAATCATTGACTTTGTCAATAATTACTGCTATTTATGCTCATTAATATTAAATGTTGATAGTCATTAAAGTGATAACCACTTTTTGTATGCATTAGTTTTATTGTTTCCTTGTCTCGCAAATAGGTTCCTTTATTGTGGTTTACCTTCTTTTGACTATCTTCTTGGCGGTAATCTGTGAAAGGGAAAACCTACCTTGATCCTTTAACCCTTTGCCTTTCAAAACCCCATATTGCCAAGGACGTCTCCCTTGGGTTTATCCACCCTGAATAGAAAGAGACCCCATCGAGGTGACAGTGGGTGGGGAAGCTCCTGTTACGCCAGTTTGACCCTTACCTTTCAGCTACTTGACCTAGACTACAAACTGAGTGATAACATTTTGGTGCCATTTCCAGGGAACACTGAGTCAATCTTCCTCAACGTCAAAACCTTTGGTAAGCCTTGCCTCAGAGACATTTTATTACAATCTTACCTGGAAACTCCACTACAATTTTCCCCCTATTCTTTGGTAGTTTCAGGAAAACTATCTGGCGACTCCACTGATTTTTCTTAGCATGCCACATTACCTTCTGTGATATTTTCAAGTTATGGGATTATGGCATATTGGGAACAAATGTATCCAAGTATTGATTTCAAAAGTTTTCAAGGATACCCAAATTACTTTGATAATAAATGGCTAGACAACTCTCCAACGTTTTTGGGCCTCTTGGCTCCTCACATAGTAAATTTTTTGGAGCATTTGAGCGAGATAAAGTTGGGAGGAGAGGATGCTCTTATAAAGTTGTTTTTGCTGACCCTGCCATCCTACTTACAAAAACGTTTTAAGAGTTGTTGCAAGGATAGGGGTATATCATCCTTCATACACCTCATCAGTAAGTTTATCGACCTTACTAAGCTAGATTTCCAAACGTATGAAGTTGTCCTTCAAAACCTCATGGTTACATTACACCACAAAGGATTCACCACTGAGATTGTAGAAGATCTCAGGAGGGCTTGTCATGATCAATACCAAGAATCCTCTAATATAAGAGATGAGGTTTATGAAGACCATTGTCAACCCCTTAAAGAGGAGAAAGATCTCTCCCATAATCCAACATAATGCAACGAAGATATAACCAGAAACGTGAATTATGAGGATGAAGCACCAGTAATCGCTCCTCAGTCTAATGAAGTTCTCCAAGAGCCTGTCCCTCCTACACAAGATGAAGAAAATGAGGTAAGTCATTATTCTTTTGATGATACCTTGTTCTATGACTCAGAAAATGAATAAGGAGTGGAACCCTTGGACGAGCTAGATCCCCTATGTCTCAAGACTGAATATGTAGAGGCAGATCTTCCACCTGATGATGCTATCCAAATACTTGAAGCTCTTGCATAGGAAGGATTAAGCGAGGTAAATTGTTCTCCCTTCCAAGTTTTTAGTGGTTCTTTGCCTTATGACATAGATAGTGGAGAAGTATTGGATGTTTTGACTCCTCCATGTTATGATACTAATACTGACATAGCTGATTTCGACGAGTTCATACATGTTGGGAGACGTAGGTGGGATGCATTTAGTTATGATACAGATCCCATCTATGACATGAAAGGTCATTTTCAGATGTTTCCCTTTCAATTACCACAACAGATTACTTTTGACCAGTGGAAACAAGGAGATGAGGTTTTTACCCATACCATCCAAAGGACCAAATATGAGGTTTTTACCCATACGTCTCCCTTGGGTTTATCCACCCTGAATAGAAAGAGACCCCATCGAGGTGACAGTGGGTGGGGAAGCTCCTGTTACGCCAGTTTGACCCTTACCTTTCAGCTACTTGACCTAGACTACAAACTGAGCGATAACAAGTACAATCCCTATTCCTTCCTCAGACGCATCACACTCCAAGGTAAATAGGAGGTTGAAATCTAGAAGGGATAAGACTAGGCATGTACTGATCACTTTCTTCATCTTATCCATCGTTGTTTGAGCCTCGTCGTCCCACTTGAATTCTCCCTTCTTATTCAAATAGGTCAAGGGTGCACATAGCTGAGAGAAACCCTTGAAAAACTTCCTTTAATACGTGGACATTCCCAGAAATCCTCTCAACTCTGTGAGTGTCTAAGGAGTAGGCCATTCCATGATGGCTTCAATTTTCTCCTGATGTACTTGTACCCCCTTTGCTCTGATAATGTGTCCTAGATAAAGGAACTCCGTCATTCCAAACTCACATTTGGACTCCTTAGCATATAGCGACTGTTCCTCCATGATTGACAAAATATGGTCCAAATACCTAAGATGCTCGTCCCATGTCTTGCTGTAGATAAGTAAATCATCAAAGAATACCAATAGGTGCTTCCTTAGCTGCTTATTGAACACAAGGTTCATACATGATTGGAACATAGCATGGGCATTGGTTAACCCAAAGGGAATCACCAAAAACTCATAATGGCCATAATGACATCTAAAAGCTATTTTTGAGATGTCTTCCTCCCTCATCATCACTATCATAGTGTACCTCAATGATATGCTTCTTACCCTTACCCCTACACCTATGATCTGGTTCCCAAGGCACCTTGCAACTGTAGAAAAGCTATGTGCTCCTAATGGGTGGGGGGTTTCTCTATGCTTCCTGTAACGATCCCTCTATGGCTCTTCATGCATGTGCTAATTCCCACTGGCTGGTAGGAATCTAAGCTCTGATACCACTGTAATGATCCCAAGACAATTTTTTTGCTTGGAATCACTAACTATCACTGATTTGTTTATGTGCATGTATTTATTGAGTTATTAAGTGCATTCATACAAGATTCATCCAACACATGAAGATCACAATACATTCAAGATATAGAAGCACAAGCAAAGATCTGACCTTTTATTATGAGCAATATGGAATCAATACAATAGATAACCGATTTGGCACAATCCTCAGATGGTAGTACAAACAATAGATATGAGCTGCTACAAAATTCTTTACCGATACAAAATAACCTCTAAAGGCTGGATGAGAGATCAATACAAGTAGATCTGAATGCCAAACCTTCCAGCTAAAGAATGTTATGCTCCAAGAGAAGGCTGGAACCCTCCACAATCCGACCCTGATGGAATAAGTCTCCAAATGAGCTCAAACCCGGACAGATGATAGATCAAGGAAGTAGGATCTCCCTCTTGATGTCTTAAGCCCAACATCCAGTGCCAACCTCTCCAAATGTTGGATCTTCTAAGGGAGTTGCGCCCTCTTGAATAGATGAAACCCTAGGAAACTCGCCCTTGAAGAAAGAGACCTCCAAATGATGTGAAACTCTCCAAGAATGTAGATTGGGCTATAAGAACCTTTTGGGAGAAGTTTAAGATACATATATTAAGTAGATCTCTCTAGATCTGAGAAATACATAATAATGGGACATCCTCCTAACCTCCAAATTGTCCCAGATTGTAGCTGAAGATTGAGTGATGATAACTCTTCTAAGAAGCCCTTAAGATGATGATGGAGCACCTGCAAGTAAAACCCAAGTGATAGAATGCCCAACGCTCCTCCTGATTAGCTAGATCGAATCCCTTCTCAATGGTATGATGCGCCCTTGTTGGAAACTCCAAAACAGTATGGCCCTACTATCTTTTGAAGCGCTAGAAGGATATATGCTGAGAATATAATGGTGTGGAGGAATCTTTCATCCCCGAGACCAAGCTGTGGAACAAGATGAGTGGATATTTCACCATTGAGTTTCTCACAATGGTTTGTATAGCAAAACCCCCAAACTGAATGCTCAAGAGAAATAACAAGCAATATATCAAATCTAGAATGAATAATGGGTGCGCCCCAGCCTCTTACTTATAATTTTTCCTTCTAATTCTCTATTGAGTTAGGTTAACTCCCAGAGTTAACCTCTATTCTTCTATTGAGTTATCGTTTACTCCTTTTATCCATTTTATTTCTCAAGTCAACTTAAAAATATAACTTTAGCCTAGTTGACCTTCCCCCTCAATGTGAGACTATGACCTAGTGGGGGTGTCCAGGACACTGAGTCTCCTCATCACCTCTCTAAGAGGTGGGGGAAATTACATACAGGAAGAAAATAGGTACTAAAGGAATCCATCAGAAAGGAAGGGTAGAACAAAGAGGTAGCACAACAAAAAGTAGACGAGATGGAGACCTAGATAAATAAAGTCTTTCAATCCATCTCAGATGACACAACATTAGACGAAGCATCTTCGAAGGAGAAGATAACAAATATAGCACAAACTCTGCAAAAATATAAAGAGTAGATCAAGAAATTGGATGAACGTGTAGTACCTACGAATCCCCCAAAAGTTCGAGACCAAAAAAATCAAGATGCAACAACAACTGTAGAAAAAATCGCGTTAAACATACATATAGTGGAAAAACTATTGGAGAAGAGCGACTAGCTATGGACACAACTATTAGAGGATGGGAGGATACAGGAGATGCAAGGAAAGAAAGATTCCAAGCAGTGACAGAGGACAATGTCAATTCAAAAGAATATTAAGACGGTCATAGAAATGAAGAACGTTCATGAAGATGAAAAATTGGTGTAAGAATAGAAGATTACACAACAGGCTCAGTTGGAGCCTCTACATGAAAATGCAGAATAGTTGGTCATGGAAATCGACACAACAAAAGTACACCTCGAACATATAGGATTGGATGGAGGAGAGATCTTATGACCACTAGTCATTGCGTAGATGGTTGAAGTCATGTCAACAAAGAGCATTCAGGCTTAGGATCAGTGCCAATAGATAGTAGATATGTACGAAGCGCTGGCACAAGAAGTGACAAACATTGGAGTTAGGTAGTGGCTCGGGATGAGTCATGATGTCAGTGTTGAGGGCTTGTCGGGTGAAAACCTAGTTTTTAGGGAAAGGAATGACGTGGGAGGAAGATGCGCATGCAAAAGAAGGAGAACATGTAAGGCATACAAACATGCAGGAAAAGAAGCATGTGCAAGACAAATGCGCATGAAAGAGAGGAAAGCATGCGACGCGTGTATGGAAGGATACCTAGCCATGATAGGGTTAGGGTTTTGGTAAGAATATGTAATGGATAGTAAGCCAAAAACATGGATAAATAGGCACCTAGGAGGTCTAGGTCAAGAGTTAGTTGGTGAGGGGTTTTTCGGCTTCTTCAATTTGAAGTTGGATGTCATGTTGTTGGTCATTGTTACCATGCGGTAAAATGACCAAATGTCTATAGAATCTTATCTAATTTTGTAATTTGTTGAGTTGAGGAGAGGAAATAAGATAGATATTGAGTGTTAGATCACACGCTGAGGAGCCTGGTGTGATCTAGTCCACCTCATTGTAGATCTCGACTCATTCTGATGGAGAGTTGTAAGGTGCGAGGTGATGGAGAGTTGTAAGGTGCGAGGTGATATAGTTTTAAAACCAAAATAATAAAAGAGAAGAATAGCCAAATCTTTGTGGATGTAGCCCAAGAGGGGTGAAACATGGTAGATCATGTGTTATGTGATTGAATGTTATGTATCTATTTTGTTGTTAATGATTAGATGTTAAAAAAATGTGTGAATGACTAGATAGATTTTCTATTTTACATGCATGAACAAGAATGACAGGGTATTCCATATAAGACGAATGGTAAAGTAATAAATGAATACTACAGATTTTAATCGTAGATCCCCACTCATTTCTCAAGCTGCAAGCACCTGAGTGTTTAAGCCACCCATAAGAGCTATCTTGAGTGAGACTGTGCAATGCATCTTTGCACTATGTTTCCTTCTCATTTACCAGGAGGACCGATACTTTTAGCGGGGGTTTGTTGGAAACCATAATAGATCTGAACCTGGGTCAGCCCAAGAATGGAAGTAGGAGTGAACTACAACCAAAAAATGGTTTTGTTGTCAGAACCAGAGCATGAAACAGAGGAATAAGGTGGGGTATTGTCCCCATAAGGAAAAAATAAGTTGAGAGAATAAAGAAGTGCCCAAGGCATACAACGCACATAGGAAGAAATAAGTATAGTAATGCCAAAAATTCCCAACAAAGTGAAGACTGGGGATAACATGGTAGGATAGCCTTAAATACTCCAACCAAGATGTATCTGATGCCACAAAGTTCCCATATTTGGCAGCGCAGAGCTACCTAGAGAGCAGGGGAGAGGGCCCATTAGGTGCACCACTGTTGGAGCCTGCACAATGGATCATAGGACTGTAAAACAATGGCATCATGAAATTATTAGACATAATACACTTCGAGCGTAGTAAAAACATAAATGGATGTGTTAAAAATTTGTAAGTCAGGGCGCGCAGAGGCATCTTATGGATGGAGAGGCCAATGTCGATCAACATTGACCTCATCGCAGAGATTACAGGGCTACCCATAGATGGACAGAATCCAAAACAATACTTATAAGACAAGAATAAGGATAAATCCATCTCATATGAGTTCAAAGAAAAATATGGTGCATAGAGGAGTAAAAGAGGTGTTGGGGCTCAGAAATGTCCTATTTTCATCCACCTTTCCCTTCATCATTCTTCACATTTCATCACCCCATTAACCTTTCATGATATCATTTCCATAAATATACTTGGTTTTCACCTTATTGTTCTCCACTTTATTCATTTTAGTATTAAAAGGGAATTTGTGATTAAATGCTATAAAATTGACACGTTTTCATATATATATCAAAAATGTGTGAGCTTTGTAATGTGTAGGAATATGTGAAGGATTAATTCAAAAGGAATTCTCGAATACTTCCTCCACCATTTCAAGATTTGAGGAGATAATTCAAGCCCATTCCAAGGATAAGATCATGGAGATTTGGTTGGAATATCTTATCTAAGATATATGAGAGATATGTGTGAGGATTTGAAGGGATTATATTTTGTAATAATGGGAAATAGGTTGAGAGAAAAGTGGATCTGCAATAATGAGATGGTTATCTTATCTTCAAAACTCTCATGTATAAAAGAGAGTGCTCTCTCTTCATGAGATTTCAATTAGGATTCAATTAGAATATGAAGTAATGTAGCAATCAAGTAATTAGAATTAGAGTAGACATTAGAATTCGAAAGAGAAAGGGATTCTTAGCTTTGATTCATGGTTTTGGTTTTCATGCTTTCATTATTCTTTTATAAAGATTGATTTGATTATTGTAATATAAGATTGCTTCATTGGTGAGATCTCACATATGTTGTTGTGTAATTCAACTCTTCACATGTTGTATTTTCTTTTCCTTCATGTAGTTCTCAATTTCTAGATTAATTCCATTTACGCAATTTTCCATTCTTAGAGTAATTTCATTTACGCGGCTAGATTAATTCAATTCCAAGTCGTGTGTTTCAATTCCCTGCATTAGATTAATGATTCAATTTCCATCGTGTGTTAGATTAATGATTCAATTTCAGTTGTAGCTTAAACATTAGATTAGATTAGTCCCGCTTCAATCTTGCATATATTTTGTGTGTGCTTCGTTAGCTTACGAACCCTGGGTTGACAAATTAGATAGTTGGGCAAGTACTACAACTCAATTAATACAACATTAGTTCGGCACAATATAACGACTGTCATTCCCTTGTTACGATTGTTGTTCCTTTTACAAGTAGTGTTGTTCATTTGAATGGAACAATTGTCGTTTCTTATGTTACGATTGTTGTGCCTTTGCAGGGGTTTCATATTTGGAGGATGGGTATTGAAAACGAAAGGTAAGAACCTATGTAGGCGACAAGTAAAACGCTTGTGCCAGCGTCTACCTTCGGATGATGCATAGAGGTTATATTTTAGGACATATTTAGAGCCCAAAATTTTGGTACCGTTGTCGGGGACCACAGTTCCACTATCATACTTCATCAGCATGACTTCATCTATACGAGAGTACCACAATTCCACTTTCATACTTTCTCTTTTCCATGATTCATTCAGCAACATTTCAGATTCCTCCACTCCACATTCTATGATCTAGCAGATAGCAGTTGCATTTACAGCCGCAATCACTTTTCACATGATCCTACAGCAGTGACATCTTCCATGCTCCAACAGTCACATCAACCATATTCCTATTGCATAAAACATTTTGGGTAAGTGGAGGTATGTTATTTTCTAAACTTTAATCATGTAATTCCTCAACTGCTAGCAATGAATAATTTGGAAAATTCCCTCACTTAGTTCCCTTTCCTTTTCACTTCTATGACTTATGACACGTTGCATGAGGACATGCAACAAGTTGAGTTGGGCAGTAGGGGAATTTATTCACTATCATCACTCCATTTTTCCAAGACCATCATTCCATTTTTCGTCTCATTTACCATTTATGAACATTTCTTTTCCAACGATACTCTATTGCACTTTTCTTCATAATCATTGTTAAAAATATTGGCATGATTCACACATATACGAAAAAGGGATTTCTTATACTCAGTGATGTTTCCTTATGCACATTTATAGCACATATTTTCCAGTAAGAATATGGGCAAATTATTATCCTAACAGCAAGAGAACAAATAACGAAATGAATGTTGTTAACACAAGAACCAACATTATTTATATTCATGGTTGTCACACAAGAACCAACCATAAGAAAATGTTATTTGTTACTCATGTAAATCCCATCCTAGAAACATTCATTATCATCACTCAAAGCCAACATTTAGATGCTAGAAATTTCTTGAGAAGATCCATGCATGGTTTCATGAGGACATGCAACAAGTTAAGTTGGGGGGATCCATGCATGGTTTCATGAGGACATGCAACAAGTCAAGTTGGGGGGTATGTTGGGGCTCAAAAATGTCCTATTTTCATCCACCTTTCCCTTCATCATTCTTCACATTTCATTGCCCCATTAACCTTTCACGATATCATTTCCAAAAATATACTTGGGTTCCACCTTATTGTTCTCCACTTTATTCATTTTAGTATTAAAAGGGAATTTGTGATTAAATGTTAGAAAATTGACATGTTTTCATATATACTCAAAAATGTGTGAGCTTTGTAATGTGTAGGAATATGTTAAGGATTAATTCAAAAGGACTTCTCGAATAATTCCTCCACCATTTCAACATTTGAGGAGATAATTCAAGTCCATTCCAAGGAGAAGATCATGGATATTTGGTTGGAATATCTTATATAAGATATATGAGAGATATGTGTGAGGATTTGAAGGGATTATATTTTGTAATAATGGGAAATAGGTTGAGAAAAAAGTGGATCTGTAATAATGAGATGGTTATCTTATCTTCAAGACTCTCATGTATAAAAGATAGTGCTCTCTCTTCATGAGATTTCAATTAGGATTCAATTATAATGTGAAGTAATGTAGTAATCAAGTAATTATAATCAGAGTAGTCATTAGGATTTGAAAGAGAAAGGGATTCTTAGCTTTGATTCATGGTTTTGGTTTTCATGCTTTTATTATTCTTTTATAAATATTGATTTGATTATTGTAATATAAGATTGCTTCATTGGTGAGATCTCACATATGTTGTTGTGTCATTCAACTCTTCACATGTTGTATTTTCTTTTCCTTCATGTAGTTATCCATTTCTAGATTAATTCCATTTACGCAATTTCCCATTATTAGAGTAATTTCATTTACGCAACTAGATTAATTCAATTCCAAGTCATGTGTTTCAATTCCTTGCATTAGATTAATGATTCAATTTCCGTCATGTGTTAGATTAATGATTCAATTTTAGTTGTAGCTTAAACATTAGATTAGATTAGTCCCGCTTAAATCTTGCATATACTTTGCATGTGCTTCATTAGTTTATGAACCCCAGGTCGAAAAATTATATAGTTGGGCAAGTACTACAACCCAATTAATACAACATTAGTTCAACCCAATATAACGACTACCGTTCCCTTGTTACAATTGTTGTTCCTTTTGCAAGTAGTGTTGTTCATCTTATCGAAACAATTGTTGTTCCTTTTGTTACGATTGATGTCCCTTTGCAGGGGTTGCATCTCTGGAGGACAGGTATTGAAAACATAAGGTAATAACCTACGTAGGCGACAAGTAAAATGCTTGTGCCAGTGCCTACCTTCAGATGATGCATAGAGGTTATATTTTAGGACATCTTTAGAGCCCAACAAGAGGTATCAAGATCAACGACATCAATGATCCTGGGACACGATTCACAACTAGATTTATCAGTTGAAAATTAATGAGAAAGTGTCGAAAAGAATAAGTGCCTGAAGGAGTAGTAGCAGCTGCGACGCAACGCGCAAAGGGGATCTCGATTTGTTGGGCCCCTTACCTACTGAACTCTTTCCTTGAAGAACAAAAGGACGCACAAGATTATGTCTCTGAGTTCCACTACTCATGGTTTCTCATCCTCATTGCACTTATGGGATGGCACAAACCTACATACATGATGTTCTTGCCAAGGACATGCAAATGTGGCACAACGCACTACACGTCGCTACGAAGAACAACAGATCCGAATGTAAATAAAGTCAACAATGACATGTTTTCTTAGTACTTAACAAATATCCATAACAACTTGGCAGATACATGGAGGATCTCAACAGAAAATATCCAGGATTATGGAAAGATAGAAAATTTTCGAGCATCACGTCACAACATGTGGCTACAGGAAAAGAAAGACCTAATCAAGGAGTGGTTGCAACTGAAGTACTATGTGACGACATAGGAAATCCACATGGAGGTCCAAGAGTGTCACGAGGAGTGGAAAGTTCCAAAGATTCCAAGAGCAATGAAAGCAATACAAATCCAGACGCAGGGTAGCACAGTCCCCGCACAACAAATAAGTAGGAATGGTGCTAGTAAGCAAAACAAAACAACAATAGGTACAATGGAGACAAGCAACTCAATTCGAAAGAAAACTAGGACACAAAAGAAGTCACAACGTGGTCCTACATAGGGTCCACAGGCTACATAGCAGGCACCAAGAGGATCAACGGGACAGGTGACTACAAAGGAAGTGCAGACAAAGGCACAAGATGCATCCATGGATGAAGAAGTTGAGCAGGATACCGACATGGATACATAGATTCCAAAAGAATATGAACAACTAGAGGCCCAAAGGAAGAGAACAAGGGAGCAAGAAAGTGGCTCCAGGAAGAAAGAAAAGGCCCACAAGAAACAAATGGAAACATCACTAACAACATATGGCGTAGAAATGATAGCCACAATAGTAGAAGATCAATTTTAAAAATTATGGGAAAATGTGAAAACTATCGAGTTTCGATTTCGGAATAGGTATAGGAGGTAAAAAAATGCATTAAAATTGTTGAGGATCAGGGAAAAACAACAAAAAAAGGAGAAAATGGTGCTAGTAAGAGAAGGAGCACCTGTCAGAAAAACAATACAAATCACAGTGCAGGGAAGTGCTAAATTTATCATAACACCAGATATGTTATTCATCGATGAGGAAACAATGCAGAAGCCCATGAAGGATATCGAAACGTTAGACTTGGCATTTCCCAAGATACCAACAAAGGTGTTGTATAAGTTACATGTTAGTGTCACGCAGGATATTGGGGTGTCACTGTCAATTTTTTGTGCAACTATTTTCATATCTTAAAATTATTTGAAGTGATCCAAACAATAAACCCTAGTTGTTATCACTGAATAATTTTACACTAAAATTATGACAAAAAATTACAGCAACAAAAACAACAAGATCATAGATAAATCATCCATACACACAATTTTTTTTTTTGTAAACTTTGAAATTAAAAAATTTAAGAGGGAAAAATCAACCCTCTCAACCAACCACAAATTCATTCAAACTGAAGACAAAAACAATCCTCTTGAAAAAAATAATTCCCAAAAAATCCTATCGTACGACCCCTCAATATACATGACTGTCTCCATTGATACCCGTGTACATACATGTCTGTCTGCACTAAAACCAACATAAAAATGCGACTATATCCACTGAAACCTGTGTACATGTACATAAATACTGTATGGACACTTTTGTACAGTATGCACCACTCGTGCGACTTCTTCCCTTCTACACTTGTCTATCTCCTCCACACGTGCGAACTTCCTCACCTCACACATGTGATTTCCCTTCCAAGAAGAGAAAATAGAAAATCCATAACCCTAGGCCACATTTTCCAAAGTTACAAAAAATCCCTTGCTGAAATCACCAAGTCTCCTAATACAAGTGCTCACTCACTTATGACAACTCCATAATGTCAGAATATCACTATAAGATTGTCACATTCTCTCCTCTCATTTTATAGGAGGCTAATGTGATTTTAGAATCCCTTAGCTTACTATAAGGATCCAAAATCAACATTAAATTATAATATTTTATTCCTCCTTGTGGGTGTGAAGCCCCTACACAAGCCCACAAAGCCCATCATCAAATTGATGAAGCCCCAACTCAAAATACAAGGGAATTTTCACCAAAACAAAAGTGTAATTTGGTGCCAACAAATATTCCCACATGCTTGACACTATGGATACTAGTGGGAATACCTCCTGAAGCTACAAAACATCAACACTACCTCTTAGAGAGGGAGGTATTCCATACTCCATCATCTGGATGTATCAATATCTCCCATACTAGAAGTAGCTTTGTCTCCTGCACTAGATCTACTACCACAACTTCACTCCAATCCTCCTGGCTAGATGCTTCATCTGTCATGAAAACAAAACCTGTTGTATGGCATGGTCCCTCCTGGGAAGACACACTACTCCTAGAAGCCTCCCACTATTGAGCCTCCTTCTTGGATTCCTCAACCCATGAAACCACCTTGTGAGTCTTGGAATTTTCATCTCTTCCATATGAACCTAAGGGTAGACTCCCTCTCAATGGATGACTCTCCCTCTGATCACACTCACTCCCTCTAAGGTCAGACTCCCTCTGAATATATTGACTCCCTCTGAAGTTGGGCTCCCTCTCAGTTTGTACAACCTATAGAGCTACCTACTCCCTGACCAATGTCACTCTGCTACTGCTGGTTATGGCTTTCATAGGCTAACCCTTCAACCTATACAAGTTGATCTCCCTAACTCCAAGAACCATTGTTGATCTAAAGCTAGATCCTCTGGGCACAAATAACACCTATTGATCCAAGGGATAAAATTTTGCTCAAAATTAAAAGTGCTCAAAATTTCTTCAAATCGAACGGGTGCATAGGCCTCGTTGTCATGAACCTAACGCAACTCATTTGGGTTCAAACAGACGTCGGATGAGAGAGATATCACATTCTGTTCAAATCGTCAAACAAGCAAAAAAAATGTGTTGACTGTACAGTCTATACAGTTCATACGGATGCTGACATGGCAAAGCCATACAACACGTGGTAGGGCTGAGTTGGCAGGGCCGTACGACATGTGGCAAGTGTTCGTTGGCAGTTGGATGACGAATCATTCCTTGACACGTGGCTTGTTTGTGGAAAATGGAATGGAGACACATGGCCCAATCAATGGCCGCCACATGTCACCTAGACAGTGGTTTAAAACCTTGGTAGTCGACGGGACTCGACCCTGCAACCTCTAGGGCAAGGGGAAGAGCTTTGGGAAGGGTCACCCAACCGGCGCACCCACATGTGTTTCTTATTATATATATGTTAAACAATTTATATAAGTTGCAATAGTTTTGATATGGGGGTGCAGTCTGGGCCAGGGCTAAGCCCCACCCCCTGGTCATATATGTTTGCAATGTAACCACCGACGTGCATGCGCATTCCAAACCTTTTATCATATGTTTTAAAACGTGGCCCCTTTTGTATGAGTGCGCGGTCACATGGTGACTCATATGCCCATGGGTTTTGGCAGTTAGGGGCTAGGCGTGCCCTGATCATCCTACAGTTCAGACCATTTTGTGGTTGCACCCGGTGCTGGGTTTTAACACAAATATGTGCGTCGGGGCTAGTTTGAGGAGGTAGAGGTGAATTTTGGCGATCTAGAGACAACAAGTTTGAAGGGGAACTTCCAGGAAGCCTATCTTCTTCAATTTTTGGCCAAACGAGGTGCCAAAAAAGCCCAGCTAGGGGTTTTTGGACCATTGGAGCCATCTATTTGTCATTTTGAGCATTGTAAAGCACATATTTTAGCACTTTGAGAAAATAATACAAAAGATCCAATGGAAGTTGGACTAGGAGATGTAGCCCAAGAGAGGGGTGAACTCCTGTATCATTTGTTGTGTTATGTGTTTTCTATTCTCTGTTATTTGCTGCTAATTATATGCATCTTGAATATGTAATTTCTATAAAAGTTGTGTTTGCAAAATTGATCCATTTGCATAAGAACATTTTAATTAAAACTTGCAAATATTTTCAAGAATACAAGTCTTTATCATTTTCAGATCAAGTTGGTATCAGAGCTTAGGTTTTTGAAGACTTGATTATTTGCAAGTGTTTTGTTTTCTGTTGAAACTCACAAGAGGAGAAGGTCAACTTGTAGAGCCAAGTTCCCATCCTTCAAGAAGAAAGATTATATCATCACCTCAAGCTTCAAGAAGGCATTCACCAAGTATGGCTCATGAAGAGAGTCATGAACATATTCCTACAGAAGATGAAGATCTCATAAAGGCTTTCATGGAAATGAGAGAAATGATGAAAGTCTTGATGGAAGAAAGGAATACAAGGTTGCAAGGTGAAGGCTCCAGACCTTCAAAGCACAAGGGAGACAGTGGTGATAAAACTCCAAATGGAAATGGAGGGAATGGTGGTTCTCAACCACCCTCACCTCCATCTTCTTCTTCTTCTACCAGTTCAAGACCTCTTCCAAATTCTCCAAAAGGACATGGTAAACCTCCTTCACAAATTCCTTTGTTAAAGCTTGATATTAAATTTGAATTGCCAATGTATAATGGAGAGGTAAATGCTGAGAAATTAGATAATTGGATTCGTCAGATTGAGGTGTATTGTAGGATACAAAAAATTCAAGATGATGAA
>ML777607.1:1896839-1917928 GCA_009831015.1 Picea engelmannii | reverse complement strand
TTTGTGTTTGTAAGCTAGCCGTTTTGCCAAAGAAGTCTTAAGGAAAGAAGAGAAAGCATTAGGCCTAGCCTTAGCTACACCTAAGTAAGCCTTTTCTTCTTAGGGTTTTGGTTTGGTGGCCTTGCCATAGCAACACCATCAAATCCTAACTCTCTTGTCCTTAAGTTTGAGTCTTTCCTAAACCATTAGTCTCACTTCAATTGACTCCATTAACCCAAGGCACTAGTCTAGAGAAACCTTTGAGCTTGTTATCCTGAAACTCTCTTTCAAACACTCTTTTACTTGAAACCCTAACTAACCTAGCGTCTAACCCTAGCGATTTCAACTAACCCTAATGAGATGACGTCTTGCTGATTTTGAACTTGTGTTTGGATAGAAAAGTGTGGCCTAGTCATCTCATCATAGCCATAGAGGTTCCATAATTTTTCATTGGTTGATTTGTCAAAAACGTCCACTTCTTGGCTAACTAACCCTAAACTGCAAACAACAACAATATAGGTGACATCACACCTTTTAGATCTCTTGTTTGACCTGCAACGTTGTGACTTTTGTCATCTCATTTGATAGATTTTGAGCCATTGATTACATCTGTAAACTTGTTTGATAAAACGTTGAGCTCTTTGTCTTTCAAAATAACTAAAAACTAGGGCTGATGTCACATGTATAGCAACAACAATATAGGTGACGCAGCAACATTATTTATATGAGCTGATTTGAGATATTTATTGCATTGTGATATAATATAACGATTAAATTGTGCACATTGAATGCTCTTATCTCTTGGTGTACTTATTGAAGAAGTGATATAAGCCTTTATCTTTGATTTGCAATCATTGACTTCGTCAATAATTACTTTTGATCATTGCTCATATGTATATTTGAGGATAGTCATTGATATTATGAAGTACTAACCCACTGCAAGCACATATTCTAGTTTTATTTGTCTTGTCTCGCAAACAGGTGCCATTCAGTGGAAGACTCTTCTCTTGACTATCTCATCCTTGGCAGTAATCTGTGAAAGGGATTCTTTAATTTGGTCCATTACCCCTTTAGCCCTTCAGAAACCCAGATTACATAGGGACGTCTCACTTGGACTAGCCCTCCTAAATAGAAAGAGCTCCCCATTGAGGTGACAGTGGGCGGGGAAGCTCCTGTTACGCTGGTTTCAAGCCTTGACTCAAGCTCCTTAAACCTTTCCTACAAACCATGAGATAACAGGTATTAAAGGCACAAATCCAAGCAAAGCCAAGTGGATTGAGGTTGGAAAGGTGAGGGAACTATACCCTCATCTTCGGATAGACTGAAAATAGTCTTTTGGAGGTCCAAAAGATTTCCAATGGGGAGGTGTGATCTAGGGGATCAAATTTTGATCAAAATTCAAAGTGCTCAGAATCGCTTCAAATCAAACAGGTGCATAGGCCTCATCGTCACGAACCCAACGCAACTCGTTTGGGTTCAAACAAACGTCATATGAGAGAGATATCACATTCTGTTCAAATCGTCAAACAGGCAAAAAAAATGTGCTGACTGTACAATATGTACAGTCCGTATGGATGCTGATGTGGTAGGGCCATACGACATGTGGTAGGGCTGAGTTGGCAGGGCTGTACAACACATGGCAGGTGTTGGTTGACAGTTGGATGACAAATCATTCCTTAACACGTGGCTTGTTTGTGGCGAATGGAATGGTGACATGTGGCCCAATCAATGGTCGCCACGTGTCACCTGGACAGTGGTTTAAAACCTTGGTAGTCGGTAGGAATCGACCCCGCAACCTCCGGGGCAAGGGGAAGAGCTTTGGGAAGGGATGCCCAACTGGCGCACCCACATGTGTTTCTTATTATATATACGTCAAACAATTTATATAAGTTGCAATAGTTTTGATATGGGGGCGCGATCCAGGCCAGGGCTAAGCCCCGGCCCCCGGTCATATATGTTTGCAATGTAACCACCGACGCGCACACGCGTTCCAAACCTTTTACCATATGTTTTAAAACATGGCCCCTTTTGTATGAGCGCGTGGTCACATGGTGACTCATATGCCCATGGGTTTTGGCGGTTAGGGGCTAGGTGCACCCTAACCATCCTACAGTTCGCATCGTTTTGCAGTTGCGCCCAGTGCTAGGTTTTAACACAAATATGAACGTCGGGGCTAGGTTGAGGAGGCAGAGGTGCATTTTGGTGATCCAGAGACAACAAGTTTGAAGGGGAACTTCCAGGAAGCCTATCTTCTTCAATTTTTGGCCAAACGAGGTGCTGAAAAAGCCCAGCTAGGGGTTTTTGGACGTTCTAAAGCCATTGGAGCCATCTATTTGGAATTTTGAGCATTATAAATCAAATATTTTATCACTTTGATCAAATAATACAAAAGATCCATTGGAAGCTGGACCAGGAGATGTAGCCCAAGAGAGGGGTGAACTCCTTTATCATTTGTTGTGTTATGTGTTTTCTGTTCTCTGTTATTTGATGTTGATTATATGCATCTTGAATATGTAATTTCTATAAAAGTTGTGTTTGCAAAATTGATCCATTTGCATAAGAACATTTGAATTAAAACTTGCAAATATTTTCAAGAATACAAGTCTTTATCATTTTCAGATCACCTATCCATCCTGAAATAACACACGATAGCCTTTCTTCTCAATATCTAAGATTGATAACACACTCCTCTTGATTTATGGAACCCATATCACATTAGTCACCCTCAACACATATCTTGACTCCAACTGGAATTGTACTATCCTAGTTCCCTACACTACATGCTTGGTCCCCATACCTGGTCTCCTCTGATGTGGACACTGTGAAGCAAAATGGCCATACTCATGATAAGAAAAAAGTTTGACCTTTCTAAGGTCCTTCTTTCTCCTCGACTCTGGAGATACATCTCTCTCTGGAGAACCACCTATTTTTCCCTTCCTGGTATGAACAACCAAGGATTGGTTCTCATCACTATTTCCTTTCTGCTTGCCATTCTTGGACTCTAATTGAGCCTCCTCCTAGATGCAATCTATACAAAGTCTATCAAATCCTGGTAACTTCTCTCATGCACAGATCCCCTGCACAAATGGTTCACAAGACCCGAGAAGACCACTCAATTCCACATTCACCAACTCAACAGCATCAACTGACTCATTAATAACTGCAAGTTGATCATGAATATGAGTGATTATCATGAGGTAGCTAACAACTTTGTCTAAACTAGACATCTTAGCAGCTTGTATCTGGGGCTTCAAGATAAATTTTTGACCTATATTCCCTCTTTGGTACAAACCTACCAAGGCATCATACATATCTTTAAATGTCTTCTTCTCAAATATAATAGGAATCTAATGATTCTTCATGGAGTCCAACAATACCCACTTGGCTTTCACTTCCTTCTTCTTATGAGCTTCCAATTCCTATGGATCAGTGGGACTTGGAACCACAACCTCAACATACTATATGAGATCATTCTCCTCCAAGAGAAGTATAAGCCTATATTTCCAATCCAAGAAATGTGTTTCCCCTTCCAACCTGTCTTTGATCTTCAAAGTGTTCACCATTATGGCCTACCAAGAACAAAAAAACAAAATCTGCTACAACAGTTATGTTGTAACTCCAATATGTAGCAACAAAAGTGTCTCAAGAGGTGAGTCCCTCTCTTCTTAAAAGCCTCAAAGATGATACCATGTTAGTTTTACATGCAAACTAATTTCATATCTGAAAATTACTTCCAATGATCCAAAATGTAAACCCTAACTATTATCACTGAATAATTTTACACTAAAATTATGACAGAAAATTACAGCAATGAAAACAAGATCAAAGATAAATCATCCATACACATGAGACACAATTTTTTGTTCTATAAACTTTCAAATTTAGAAATCTCTGAGGGAAAAATAATCCCTCTCAACCAACCAAAAATTCATTCAAACTGAGGAAAAAGCTAATCCTCTGGACAAAATCAATTTCAACAATAATCTTGAGAAAGTTCCCAACATATAAATCTAATGCAGACCACATGTATGGCTTGCTAATGTCAACTTGTAAAGACCTGCTGCTTCCCAAAATTTTATGTCATATGACCCCTGAACATACACAAATATCTCCACTAAGACCCACATACATACACGACTGTCTCTGCTAAAATCCACATACATAGATGACTATCTCCACTAAAACCCACATACATGTATGAAAATATTGTATGAACACTTTCGTAGGATCCACACCACTTGTGCAAATTTTTCACTTCTGTGGTTGTCTCTCTCCTCCACACATACGACCTTCCCCACCTCACATGTGTGATTTACCTACCAAGAATAGAAGATAAAAGATCCATAAACCTAGGCCAAATTTTCCAAAGTTGCAAAAATTCCCTTGTTGAAATCACCAAGCCTCCTAGCACAAGTGCTCACTCACTTATGTTAGCTCCATAATGTCACAATGTCACTATAAGATTGTCACACTATCTATTCTCCTTTTATAGGAGTCTAATGTGATTTTATAAACCCTTAGCCTACTCTAAGGATCCCTCCACTAAAATCAACATTAAATTAGAATATTTTATTCCTCCTTGTGGGTGTGAAGCCCCTACAAAAACCCACAAATCCCATCATCAAACCCATGAAGCCCTAACTCGAAATAAAATGGTGTTTTCACCGAAACAAAAATGTGATCTATTGCCAATAAATATTCCTACATACCCAACACCATGGCTACTAGTGGGAATACCTACCAAAGCTACAAAACATCAACAATCACATTACCACTCTTAGTTTTGACAATGGCGATGAATTCTTTTCGAAAGAATTCAATAAATTTTTGTGCTAAACATGGAAACAAAAGATAGTTCACTACACCCTACACTCCATAATAGAATGGAGTGGTTGAGAGACAAAACCATATTATCATAAAGATGGTCCGATGTATGATGAAGAACAAGGGTATTCCCAATAGTCTGGTTCCAAGGAAGTATTCATAATAGTATACCTACGAAATAGATCTCCAACTATGGTGGTGAAACAAAAGACCCCAGAGGAAACACGGTTTAGGAGGAAGCCCAAAGTTAGTCATCTTTTTGGTTCTGCTACTAATTCCTAGATAAGAGAACCGAGTTAGACCCTAAGAGTAATAAATTGATGGTCGCAAGGTAAACAACAACCATAAAGCCTACAAATTGGTTGATGTTGACACCGATAAATTGAGATTTAGCATAGATGTTGTAATAGATAAGGATTATAGACCTTTCCAAACTTATTAAAATAGCAAAATCACATACCAATGTGTTTTAGTTAAGGATTCAAGTACCAAATATAAGTAGCTCCACCTGAAAGGGGGGAAGATTCTAGCATGAGAATTTTTTGGGATCTAATTTTGATGACATCTATACATGTATATGTATCCCAAATCATGGTCATAGATTCAATGGGGAAGAACCCAATAAGAAACCAAAGTAGTGGCACATCACCATTGGAGATGTTTCAATAGGTGAAATGATTAAGGGAATGTTACCCCCCCAACCTAGTGGTAACTAAGAAGATGACATCTTTCAAGTAGAAGACATGGAGTGTCAAGAGCCAGATGACCATCTGAGACCACATTGAGCAGACAAATCCCCTCCTCTCCACCACACATCACCATTCATCGTCAACAACATAAAAATGTCTACCACACCAACATGGTCCAAAAAGAACAACCGGTCTTTCTTGATGAGGTAACAAGTCCAGTATCATGGTATGTGTCAATTTAATAATTAAATCATTTTAGCATGTTGCAAAACGTCCTTTCTTGATTATGGAACGTTTCCTTGGAAATTATACCTTTGGATTTATTTCACCTCAGTGGTTGGCATAGTTTCCTAGTAAGTGGGTCACCCTCTGGAAAGGGTTTTCACCCACTATGGGGTCTCCTTTAAGGGTCATCATACCATTTCTGATAGTTAGCACTTTCCACACTTATTCCCCTATGTTTCCTCATATTTTTGGTTCTTGTGTTCATTGACCCCAAGAAGGGCTTGTACCTCATTTCATGGGAAGAAGAGACTGAAGGCCCAAAGGTGTTGTAACTATCAGTAAAAATCCATAACCTATCCTTCTAGATTCTCACCCTAAGGTCATGAGAGAAATTAAATGCTTCTCCATAAAAATGAAGGACATTTTAAAAATAAAACAAAAAGAAATGTCTCGCTTGATGGGGAGATGCATTACAATGTCCTTTAATTTCCATATGGAACTCAATGTGTTCTAACTTCAAGTGGCATTGCGGTGCTCTTTTACTTTCCATTGCACATAGCACTCAATGTTCAAACCATAAAAAAATAAAAGGAAAATAAAGGGCTTGGAAAATGTTTCATTGCAAACAAAGGGATACAACACACCCTCCATAAAGGAACCCATAAATGAGAAAATATGAGCCCTTTATATGTGAGGAAACCCATGCCCAAAAGTCCTACCCCCATCCACCTCATATTCTCTACATCTCCTAGAGAGGGTCCCCTTGGGAAACATTCCTTGACTTGGGGATTAGCCTACCCAATAGGGCACCATGAGAACCCTTCCATACCTAAATTTGGCAAAGATTATAAGGTCTTTGAGCATTTGTTTAGTTTGAAAAGGGGGGATTTAATGCACATGCTTGGGTGGTTCTTTTATTAAACATGGATTACTTGACACGATACATGTGACTTGTGGACAATTAGAGGGCATATTTGCTTATCTTTGTAGGAACTTACCCGATGAAAGACATTCATGAAGGGACTAAGCCACTTAGACCTTCATAGGGGCTTGAAATACCATGGGATGGATGATGCACCCCACACATTGGAATCCTAGCATGATGAACATTGAACCTTGAGGGACATCCCTAACACATGAACGAGGCTCCAAATAATGAAGAAATGATGACATCACCCTATTATGCCAAAACATCTCTCTTTGGGGGCTTGATGTCACATATTTATGAGGACGTTTGTCCTTTTTAGTGCACTTGGTGGTGTTGTGGGCTTGAAGCCCCTCCTTGCTTGATTTGGGGATGACGTGGCATATTTCTAGCATGTCGTCCTAGCCTTTGGAGGTTTGTCTACACACATTCCACCTTTGAGGAGAGTTTTAGGGGATTATGTCCCATCATTTTGTTAATTTTGGTAATTTTGTACCCTATGTGGGACAACAAAAAAATCAATTTGCTAATTAAGCACTGTAACTTAGGTTTTAGCCTAAAATTATGGATTTAATTGTAAAAGTGGACAAATGTGGACAAACATGACTTGGGTTTTCGTCATATAAATATGAGGCAAATAAATTTCATTTTCTCATAAGTCTGAAAATTTGACTTTCTTGGGCAATTCACTATCTCTCTTTTCTTGTCAAAATGGATGCATCACTTGTTATTTGGAGCATTAAAGGCTACCTCACATAAATATGAGGAAAATAAATTTCATTTTCTCATAAGTTATCATGAAAAATACTCTTGGATTGAAATTTTGACCTTCTTGGGCAATTCACTATCTCTCTTTTCTTGTCAATATGGATGCAACACTTGTTATTTGGAGCATTAAAGGCTAGTGACTTCTCTGGATGGTGTTTCTTTAGTAATTTGTGGATGATATCTTGGTAGTAAGGGCTTCTTGCATGCTATCTCTATCTTGGTGAGTAATTTTTGTAATTTATTATCATTTTTCTTGTTAAATTCAAGATGATATGTTGGTAGTAAGGGTTTCTTTCATGCTATCTCTTAGATCTTGGTGAGTAATTTTTGTAGTTTGTCATTTTTCTTGTTAAATTCAAGAAATATATGTTAAACCCTAGGAGTAAAAGGGCTTACACCCTCCACCAAGGTTTATTTATTCATTGTTATTTGAAAGGATATAAGGCTTGCAAACAGAAGTAATAGGATTTAAACCCTTGTTGCAAGACTTAGATAGGGTTTATTTCTCTATGAAGTAACAAGGTTTACACCCCTAGAGAAACTTTAAACCGTAGTTCATCTTGGATTTCAATCTAGACAATTTGGAAAGAGTGTTGTTGGGTTTTATAAGGGTTTAACTCTCAACAAAGATATCTTCTTCCTCTTTGTTCAACTTGTCTTCCAAGGAAGAGAATCCATTCACCCAATAACAAGGCACTAATCTTTGCATTGGAGATTGTTAATTGTTGCATTGGTAAACATGAAAATTGATGGTTTGGAATTGTTCAAGTTGGATTTGGAATTTACATGCTTTAGATTATCCTATCCCCAGGGAATATTAATTAACCAAGTGGTTATGATGTAATAGAAATTAAGCTACAACCATTAAGGTTGCAGTAAACTCTCTTTCTCAATAGGTTTTCTTCTTCACTTTGGAATTGTTAAAGTTAGATTTGGAATTTACATGCTTTAGATTATCCTATCCCTAGGGAATATTAATTACCCAAGTGGTTATGACGTAATAGAAATTAAGCTACAACCATTAAGGTTGCAGTAAACTCTCTTTCTCAACAAGTTTTCTTCTTCACTTTTGACTGTTGAAATTTGCATGTAAGTAGTGAATTTTGATCTACCTATTGAATAGGTGGATTTCTTGTTGATTTTGTTGGTAAAATGTTGATTCTCTAGCTATAATAATCTACATCCATAAGGCTTTCATAATCTTTTGTTGATAACTCATCTTTACAACCTTCTTTTATCATCTAATTCATTATTTTAAGCATTGAAATATTTTCTTTTTCTCTAAGTGCATGCTAATTTTTACAATATTATATGATGGCTAGATGATGTAATTTGCAACTGTTATAGCTGTCATTTCTGATATATAATTTTTTATTGCTACAATTTTGGAACAACAAGGTTTCTTGCTAATTCCCCTCTTGTCTTAGGGCTTATATCATCATATATTGTCTTGGTTTGGTTTGTCTAACATCCTTCTGTAGGTACACACAATGTTGGAAATCTTTTCCTTGACTCATACTCACCATCCATCAAGCCTTAATATATCTTAGTCATGAGCTATAGGGTTCAGATCTTGGCCTCTCCCTTTCAAACCCCCCTAAGGTCACCTGAGAATCCTCCCTTGTGTTCGAATTCCATCACTAAAATGAGGGGGATATCTATTGAGGCGACAATGATATGTGTCCCCAATTGTGTCACACACTTGTTGCTTGGGATGGGCTTTGCCCAAACTACAAACTTTGCGATAACAAGGACGATCATAGAGAGGTGATAACAAATAGTAACCAAACACAATTAACTTTTCTCCTATGAACAATGTTCAACATCTAGGGGAGGATCATCTAGTGTGTAGACTGAACATGGATCTATATGGCATGAAGAAAAAACCCCACACATGGTTATAAAGATTGTGATAGGTACTTGGATGAACAAGGGTTTCAACAGAGTTATTCAAATTCCAATCTATACATCAAAAGTGTTGATAATGATGACATCATTATTACAAGTAGTGATAAGTGCTATGGAACATATTAAATCTAATATGATTAAATATTTTTACATGACCAATCTAAATTGTGATAGGTACTTGGATGAACAAGGGTTCCAACGATTCATTCAAATTCCAATCTATACATCAAAAGTGTTGATAATGATGACATCATTATTACAAGTAATGATAAGTGCTATGGAACATATTAAATCTAATATGATTAAATATTTTTACATGACTAATCTAAACCTCCTACATTACTATCTGGGTGTAGAAGTTTGACAAAACATGGATGGATGTTTCAACCAAGATTGACTAAGGATGTTAATGAATCAATCTGTGAGTAGCTAGTTGAGAGATCGATATATCTTACAACCACTAGACTTTATCTAAGTTATGTTGTGAGCTTAATTTCCAAATTCATGACAACACTAAAGGTAGAGCATTGGACTACAACAAAAAGAGTGTTGATGGAACATATTAAATCTAATATGAGTAAATATTTTTACATGACTAATCTAAGCCTCCTACATTACTATCTGGGTGTAGAAGTTTGGAAAAACATGGATAAATATTTCAACCAAGATTGAGTCTACCGAAGTTGATGAATCAATCTGTGAGTATCTAGTGGAATCAATCTGTGAGTAGCTAGTGGAGATATTGATCTGTGAGTAGCTAGTGGAGATATTGATATATCTTACAACCACTAGACCTTATTTGAGTTATGTTGTGAGCTTAATTTCCAAATTCATGAAAACACTAAAGGTAGAGAATTGGACACAACAAAAAGAGTGTTGAGATATGCAAAAGGGACACTTACTTTGGAATTCCGGGTATGCAGATTCAAATTGGGCAAGTTGTGTGGATGATATAAAATCGACTTCTAGATATGTATTTACATAAGTGCAGTCACATTGACCAACAAGATGAAACAAGAAATATCCCTTTCATCAACAAAAGAAGTAGCATGAAATATCCCTTTCATCAACATAAGAAGAATATCAAGAAGGAGGGAAAGGAGTGCGTGACACAAAGATTCTTTAAAACATAAAGATGTAGTAGACACAACCAACGCCCCTATTGTGTGACAATCAAGGGGTGCCAAGGGGTGCTCAAACTAGATTAACCATTAAGGGAGGGTGTCAAAGTTAATATTAGACGTAAGCAGTAATAAATTCACTTTGATTTTAGATTATTTTATACTTTTATATTTATTTCACTATAGTGTGTTTCTATCCCACATTCATAAATTGGATTGAATCAACTAGATTTTAATTCATTATGAATGAAATATTGGTTTTCTTTATGTTTTCATGTTATCATTATACAAACATGTTGGATTCATTAGTGATTACTTATTTTTCTTAAGGGCATCATATCTTTCACTTTTCTATTATCACTTTAGTGTGTTTCTATCCCACATTCATAAAGTGGATCACTTTGATTTTAGGTTATTTTATACTTTTATATTTATTTCACATTAGTGTTTCTATCCCACATTCATAAAGTGGATTGACTCAACTAGATTTTAATTCATTATGAATGAAATATTGGTTTTCTTTATGTTTTCATGTTATCATTATACAAACATATTGGATTCATTAGTGATTAATTATTTTTCTTAAGGGCATCATATCTTTCACTTTTCTATTATTTCACTTTAGTATGTTTCTATCCCACATTCATAAAGTGGATTGACTCAACTGATTGTAACCCTTCATAAAAGAGTCTTTTCTTTTTCATTATGAATGAAATCTTGGTTATCATTATACAAACATCTTGGATCCATTATCATTATACAAACATCTTGGATTCAATAGTGATTAACTATTTTTCTTAAGGGCATCATATCTTTCACTTTTCTAATGTGATAGGCCCTTCGTTTTCTTTATGTTTACATGTTATCATTATACAAACATCTTGGATTCATTAGTGATTAACTATTTTTCTTAAGGGCATCATATCTTTCACTTTTCTAATGTGATATTCGTGTTCAAGGTTTACGATTGGCTTACTAAAGTGTTGATTGTTGATTCAAAATATCTTTAGCATTTCAAATGAGTGCCAATCTCTTTTTTTTATTGAAATCATAAAAGGTTGGAAGTAAGAGGTGGTGAGTGTGAGGAGATCTACTTCTCTAAAAATATTTATCGACAATCTCTTTATCATTTCAATAGAGTATTGATATCTTTTTTAATTGGAGATTATAAGTAAGAGGTGGTGAGTAAGAGGAGATCTAATTTTGTGAGTTTTATTTTAGAAGTGAAGATCTTATACCTTGAAAAAATTGTCAATAAACCATGAACGTCTTTGAACAAGAAAATAAAATTACCACAAATTTCATAATTCATAAAGGGATTTAAATATAAAATGGTTTTATGATGACCTTACTTAAAGATCAATTAGAATATCGTAAACAATTTTCTAAAGTAGAAAAAAATTGCATATGCTAAACAACATTTTCTAAAGTAGAAAAAATTAGCATATGCTAAACAATATTTTCTAAAGTATTGAAAATAAAGTAGAAAAAAATAACATATGCTAAACAACATTTTCTAAAGTAGAAAAAATTAGCATATGCTAAACACTATTTTCTAAAGTATTGAAAATACAATTTTGTGAGTCGTATGTTAGAAGTGAAGGAAAGGAAATGAAATTTTTGATGACCTTACTTAAAGCAAGTAGAATATCGTAAACAACATTTTCTAAAGTAGAAAAAATAGCTTATTTTATTTGGAAAGATGTGTGTCATGACCACAAAACTTTGTATCTTATCCTCTAAGCACTATGCTAAGGTGCCTCTTCACCTAAATATTAGCTAGGAAGACTCTATAGATGACTTGAAGACTCTATAGATGACTTGAAGATTTTGGAAGATATAAACCATAAAGATGAATTGATGACTTGTTATTTTATTTTGAAAGATGTATTGAGATAGGTTATTAACAATAAACTTTTGGGAAGTAAAAATGCAATTAGGGGTAGTCTTTATTTTATTTGGAAAGATGTATTGAGATGAGTTATTAACAATAAACTCTTGGGAGGTAGAAATACAATTAAGGGTAATCTTTAAAATTCCACAAACATTCATTCTTTAATGTCCCAAGCCTACAATATCAAAATCGCCACAACCCGTCCCAAGCCTACAATATCAAAATCGCCACAACCCCTCAAATACAAGCAATCAACCCTATATCAATATCCTCGATGCCTTAATTGTTATGAAACCATTTATACACTAATAATTATCAATCTAGATGCTAATCTTGTTGAACATTTAATAACATTGCTTTCCCAAAATCATGTGAAGAAACAAATACCATTACAAAATGTTACTTCAAAACACTTATGATCCTTAAACAAAATGCCAATATCTTTAACCAAAATGCCAATAATAATCACAAAAACCAGTCCAATTATTGATAGAATCCAACGACGAGGATATTAATCAGTCAAATTACTTATTGAATTTGCTTTTAATTTCAATTTTGGCACTGTGAAGAGATCCCAGACCAGAGGCAAAACGTTAAAAAGTAAACATAAAACTTTGAATACCAAACATTCAAAAATAGCTTAAGATATAAGAGAACACGAGTGCAGGGAAAGTAATACCAAACATTCAAAAACAGCTTAAGATATATGAGAACGCAAGTTTAGGGAAGGTTATGTACTTCGTTAAGGCATCGATGACCAGCACTCCTATTCCGCTGTTATCGCTTTGTCCAGGTTTCAGCTTTCTGTCCGCCGGAGGAGGTTCAGCATAGAACGCCCTTGCCAACAGCCTCACAAACCTATTGAAAGAAATAGAATCAAATTGACAAACAAAATACCCAGGTTCGAAACCGACAGATAAATGATAAAAACCAGCAAGAAATTGTTCAAAACAAATTCAACATTATATGACAGAAATGCATAGATCTTACCGTTTAAACGGTTTATCGGTTTCAGAAGGCATATTGCACAGCAGCTATTTATTGCCTAAAACGCTCAATGCCTTTGATATTAGTTCGAATCATGCGTTAACTGAAACCAAGCTTCTACGATAACAGACAAAAGAAATTTCCATTACCTGTATAGATTTCAGTACAGGTGGGAAGAAGGCATAACAGCGACCTGGGCAAGAGGGTTGTGGCAGAAAAGTGGCCTTGAAACCCTACTTGCCCCACAACGTCGCGTTCGAAGTCCAGAGAAATGAAGGTGTTTATACATATTTAAATCCCCAGCGGACTCAATGGCCATACGAAACTGTAAGCCGTTAAGAAAACTGGAAAATGGATTATGCCGAAGGATTAACGGCCATCATTCTTTAACGAACGTACATTCACTTTAAAAGGAAGGGTTGAAAGTTAGTTAAAGATATTATATTTTTTTAATTATTTTTATATCAGTTATTTAATATTTTTAATTATTATTTATGTATAATTAGAGTGTGGAACATGTTTTTGTAAGGATTGGATATGTATTTGAAAATTAATTAAATATATTATATATTTTTTATTATTTTTATATCAGTTATTTAATTATTTTTATATTTTTTAATTATTATTTATGCATAATTGGAGTGTGTAACATGTTTTGTAAAGATTGAATATGCATATCTGTATAGATTAAATAGTCAAATTAATATAAGAAATATCCCTTTTCATAAATAAAAAATTTATACTAAATTTGATCTTTGGGTAAATCCTCACTTTATAATTATATTATTATTTATTAATTATTATTATATAGATTATTTTGATGTTTGGATAAATCTTGACTTTATATTTACATTATTATTTATTAATCATTATTATATAGATTATTATTGAGTGGATTTTTTTTTCTAATATTTCATTTGATATAAGAAATATGGTTTATGGAGATTTATATGGTTTATGAATGAATGAGTTATCATAACTTATTTATATGTTATTATGAATGAATGAATTATCATAACTAATGTAATGTAAAATAGGTAATGGAATTTTATAGTAGAGATTATATAAAAGATGGATGGAAATGTGGAATAAGAAAGCATAATCGTCTTACAAACTATTTTTATGGACATCCTCATTTGCAAAAAGATTATGGTATATTAGGGTTTGTATATTTTCATAAACCAATTCTCATATCCCTCATGGAATATGAAGAAAGGAGACTTTATTATTATAAAATATATTTCAAAATGTCACAAGATAAGCATATCGCACATTTATTTTTCATGTATTCTCTTTTATTATTTATTGACACACACATACCACACGAAAAAGAGAGGAAGGCCAAAAAAGAAAGCAAGATGATCATCTCACAATCCATCAAACCATTATATTAATAGGAAGACCACTATCATGATAAACTTAGTTTACATAAAAATCATAATATCTTAAAACTTTTAAAGTTTAAAGTTATCTTACAAAGCCTTAATTTAGTCACAAGTTCTATTATAAAACCTATTAAAAAGCACTTAACACATACATACTCAATTTTCTTTTTTCTTAAGCCTACCACAAGAATTTGAACCTTTAAATCATTTGTATGACAATTTCTAACTTATCATGTGAGTAAATATGAATAAACCATATTCGATATATCATTTTTATATCTAAATGTTTATCTATCTATCTATATTGAAGGGAAAATGTTTAATGTACAAAAAACTAGGGAACAAGGTCTTGTTGTTTTAAGTTATTATGGTCCAAAGACTCTTTACATCATGCCTCAAGTTACATAATTTGGCACAAATCTCAAAGTCAACTGAAAGCCTTGACATTAGGTCATTAGTGAGATGTGAAGGCTATATTAAGACCTCACTTTTCCCAACTAATTAAGTCATAGTTGATTATTTCTTTAAGGAAAACCTCATGGATCTTTTCCTTTTTCTCAATATATCAGAATGGAGGGAAGCTCAATTACTATCCATGATGGCGGTTGGTAACTCAACAAGATATGGTGGGACTCGAAGATCAGCTAGACTGGATAAAAAAAATCTCACAACAAACTATGCCTTAAAAGAACCTCCTCAAACCAACTAAACTAACACATTAAACTATCATTAACCATACATATTATTAATTCATAATTCAACTATCATTAACTATATATATCACCTGGATGGGGTGACATATGACCTGAAAGGCCTCGACAATATGATGACAAGGGATTCTACATGTCATAAAATCCAAGAAAGGGAGGGTTATGAGGGTGGTATGCTCCAGGTTGCATCCCTCATCCCTCCCTCTAGCTTTGTTCATTGCACTTCATCTTCAGTTAAAGGCTTGTGGGAGAATGATATGTCAAGGGTGCTAGAGCAGGAACTGGAGAAGACAACGATGGATGTGGGGCTTGGTGATGGAAACCCTTCCTATTTTGATGATTGACGACTTGTGTGGCTAGGTATGCACCTCCATTATGGTGAAACGTGGGAGTAATTCCCTTGTCAGGGATATGTATGTGGTTTGGGGGTGTTTTCTTGTTGTTGTTTCCTTTCTCAATTTTGTTTGGTTCGATTGGAATTTAGGAATTTACCTTCTCATGGATCCTTGGAAAGGTAATGTTGCATCTTCTTCAAGTAGTAAAACCAAGGATACTCTAGCAACAAAGGCAATTATCATCCATTACCAGCATTGTGTCTCGTCTGAGGCCAAGGCATTAATGGATCTTGTCAAGGAGGATGTGCAGATTGTGCGTAGGTACCAAGGGGATGCAGAGGTAAATGAGGAGGTGGGGGACATAGTCCTTGATCCGGGTTGCACAAGAAATAGAGACACTAAATTCAACAGCCGATTGTCGAGCTATATTGGCATGTCAAAACAATGGTGGCCATGGGAATGATATCTAAAGAGCGGGAATATAGGAAACTAATCCAATGTTTGGAGGTTTTGGAGGGTGGTGAAAAGGAATGGGGGCACCATCCAACTTGTAAGAGTTGATGGACCGTCTCATGATGCTAGTTCTTCTCGTGTAGACATCAAAGCTGGTGAGAAACAACCTAAGAAAAAAAATCCTTAACTAAACATATTATTAATTCATAATTCAATATCAAATTTGATAATATTTAAATATTACAAAATATATCTTAATAAATTTGATAATATTTCAATATTACAAAATATATCTTAATATCTACATATAACAAATTTAATGTTTGGATACTGCACATATAGTCATATATCAAAGTATGTGTATGTGTTAATACACATAATTACAGTCACATGTATTAATCTCTATGAAGTTTGGAGATTTAATATCGAGTTTAGTTTATAATTATGGTTGATCAGGCTCACTTATTATAATCTCCATAACAACAAAGGATCCATTTTAATACTTAGATTGTATTTCAACATCACGACAATCACATGGAATTAACTTTACTTGGCTTGTCGATTTATTATCAAGTTTAACCATTTGGAAATTGCAAATTTTAAAGTCAACTATTACTTTCGTAGATTAATTCTTGATATTAATAATGACATTTGATTGATAAATTATTTATTGTGGAGAAATTTGCTTATCAAATATGGTTAAAAATTCACATTAATAATAATATTTAATAAATAAATTATTTATTATGAAAAAATTGCTCATCAAATATGATTAAAAATTCCTTAAAAATTATTGATGATCATCAAAATTCACTTAGATTATTCCCTATACCTCTATAACTTTTATATGGACATCATTCCCTTCAAGGTGATTAATCATTTATTCGGTTCAATTCAATATCAGATGTTGATATGTTGATATTACATGGAATTCAGTTCAAACTCAATTCAAAGAATGTTAGAATCTGAATATTAAAATCATACGTGAAAAATAAATAGTTTAAAGAAAAAAAATCGTATTAATATTGTAGATTTTATACAAAGCGATTACAAATTGTAATTGTTCTTCAACATTATTGTAAATTATTTATTTTAACGAGGGTAAAAATGTTAATTTAGTTTCATTTCATTTTGGAATGAAGATGTGAAAAACTAATTTTCCTCGAAAAGTGCAATTTTTTGGTTCAATGAACAATTGATGTGATTCAACTTTCTATTTTAAAGGAAAATGTTATTTTGTTCATTATAAAAAAAAAAAAATGCAACATGAATAGTGCAATTTTTGGGTTCAAAGAATAAAGGAAAATGTTAGTTTGTTAATTATAATAAAGAATGCAACATGAATAGTGCAATTTTTGGGTTCAAAGAATAATTGATGTGAGGCAACATTCTATTTTAAAGGAAAATATTATTTTGTTAATTCTATTAAGGTAGGACAAAATGTGAATGATACACAAGCTTCTCGGTTTTGTGTTGTTAATTGTATTAAAAGCATTGTTAAGGATCAAATTCACAAACATATACTTTTGGGTATGGGTTTCTAACCAAAATGTTAAATGAGGTATTAGATAATATTTTTGCATCAATTGTAGTTACTTAGCTTCTCTTCATGTAATTGGTCATTGTAGTTGCGATTACATTTATATATAAATATTATCATAAAGCATTGGTGAAAAGAATATAGATTAGGTTTTTTTATGTGCCATTGAGAATATTGCAAGTAATTTGACTGAATAAGGGATTTTATTATTATTATTATTATTTTAATAATAAGCTTATAAATTATACCATAAAATTCTTCAAAATCCATAGTTTTACATACTAGTCTAGTCAAGCCTCCAACATAACAACATTTTGATTGTCGACAATATCACCATATTGCTTATCATTGTCCATTTTATATACCCAATGTAACAATTTTCTAGTTGTAGATGACCCTAGTAACCATATCATCCAAATTGTCCAAAATTATTGGGAAAAACAACGAATGTCAATATGGTTATCACAATGCCAAAAGAAACCAAAAATATGAAAATGACAACCAAGGAATTCCCAAAAGGATCTCTTATGAATAATTTAATGATTATAGGTCACATGGGCTTCACCTTGTTGAACAATATCTTATCATGTTCATTCATAAAGGGAGCTCTAAAAATGTGAAAAATAGAGTCAATATATTGTAGGTATTAGGGGGGTATGGGGTATGGGGGGTAAAAAAGGGGTATCTGGTAAAAAATGAGGATATCTAACAAAAATAGTGGTTTTTTTTTGTTCTAAAGATGTATTAGGAGGAGGGTTCAACAAAAGGATTTTGGGAGATATTTTTCAATATATTGTGGAATCAAATATATTCTTTAATATCCCTCAAATGCATGGGTTATGTCATAAGTTCACTAAGTGGAGACTCTATGTTATAGGTATATGATGGAAGCAAAAAACGGTTTTAGAAAATGATGTTAGAAATATTTTTTCTATTTATAAATTATGTAAAATAGATTTTTTTTAATCCTTAGTTTCACATACTACTCCAGTCAAGCCTCCACCATAACAAAATTTTGATTGTGGACAATATCACGATACTTCTTATCCTTATCTGTTTTCTATACCCAATGTAATAGTGTGCTAATTATGAAGCCTTTCTAAGAATTCCATCCATAATTGTTGAAAATTATTAACAAAAGTTAAGAATGTCAATATGGTTGTCATAGTGTTGAAAGCAACCACAAATGTGTAGGTGACAAATAGGGAAGATTTGAAAGGACTTCATAGGAATAATTTAATGATTGCAAGTATACTATAGAAGAAAAAAATGGTTTTAGAAAAAAATGTTGCAGGTCCAAAAGCTAAAATGAGCCCAAAGAGAGAAGTGAAATCAAAGGTTAGGAACCAATACTATAACGTTAAAACCAATTAGTAGAGGTTTTTAGTGTTACAGAATTGGGGAAAATTACCAAAAAAACTCCACAAAAACCTCTACTAACAAAAGAAAAGGTTTTTTCATAGGTTTTGCGAAGGTATATTATAAATAAGAAAATATGGGCTGGCTTGTCTCAATTATCATTGGATGAGTTTGAAGAGCATGAGAGTTCACAGGTATCATTTAATGTCTTAAAATCATTTAAATTTAATGTGTTATATAACCATTTGAATATAATTTTTTAAATTTTCAAATTTGAAATGTGTTATATAGGCTAATGTGAAGAAGAGAGTACCTAAGAGTGTGTTTGAAAGAGAGATTGGGATTGAGGAAGCACCCGGATTAGGAAAGGATGTGTCCATTCAGGATGATTCATAAATGTATGCTCTTGACTTTTATCAAATTTTTGTTTTCTCAAATTTATAGTTTAGTCTTTCCTCAATTATTTTGAATTATATAGAACCCCTAGATAAGTTTGACGTTGTCTTAAATGGTGTACATTCAAACTTATTTAAGGTTAGATCACGATGAAGACCTAATTTTGAACTTGAATATGTTTGAATATTTGAGAACAAATTCTATCCCACATCAGAAAAAAGAAAGTTTCTAAATTTTCTTCGATTGCAGTCTTTTCTTTCTTTTCCAAGAATGGCATAGTATTATATGAGAACATCTATTCCATCGAAGAAAGAGAAGTTATGTATTTTTCGGAAGAATTTTTTTTTAAATGGAGATTTGTGAACATTTTAGATAATAAGTAGTTTTTTGGAAGAATTGTTTAATATGGAGATTTATGAGTCCTTTAGTTTGAAAGGGCATAGTAAAATTTGATTATATGACCATTGCAGAAGAAGAGAAGTATTTAACTGCTGAGAAGATTAGTATTTTATTGCTGTGTAAATATGATCAAATAACACCTAGGATGAGAATTACATCTAAGGATTTGAGACTCTATCCACAAAGTGAATTTCCTGAAGGATTTTGGACTTTATTCACAAGGAGATGAGTATTTATTTGAAAGAATGACTTAATACATCAAGATTTTTGAATTATCTTCATACACAGTTCTATATTTATTTTCAGATTATTATCTAACTCTAACACACAATCTGTTTTACCAAGAACACAATAACATCACTTGGGATGAGAATTTCACCTCAAGGATTTGGGACCTTATCCACAAAGAGAATTTCACCTCAAGGATTTGGTACCTTATACACAATGATTTGATACTTTATCCACAAGGACATAAGTATTTCATTGGAAGAATGACTTGATATAGAGATTTGTGAACTTTCTTCATACACAGTTCTATATTTATTTTCAGATTATTATATAGTTCTCCAATTCAATTTTTTTTACCAAGAACATAATTTTTCTTTTTAAATTTTTTTAAGATTTTAGAAAACATTTACAATTTTTTTAAATCATGTATTCTTAAATTAAGAGAGTAACTAGATCTTAAATTTGTTTAACCGTGGTTGGTTATGTTATTATTAGTTATTGTTTATTTAATATTTACTTGTGTAGTATATATGTTAATATGTGTTATTTGTTTTTTAATTATGTTTTTTATTTTTACAAATATCTAAATTATATTTGGTGGAAAATATGTTTACAATATATTTTGTGGGAAAGAGTATGTTGGAGGATGACAATTAACTATTTTGGTATGTATGTCAATTTTATTTTAATTACAATTTTTGAATTCTGTATTATTTCACATATTTGAATTGTAAATTTTTAATTTTTGAAATCGGTTTTTTTGCAGGTTTGAATTTCATGTATGAAGTGATCTATCTTAAAGCGATGGCTTAGAGTCTGGAATTTTGGAGCTAAATGTATTTTATTTTGTTATCATCCTACAATGGATGTGGAACTTATGTATTTTACAGTGCTACTCTTCAGACTTTACTTATATATATATATATATATATATATATATATATATATATATATATATATATAT
>ML777607.1:1882833-1896685 GCA_009831015.1 Picea engelmannii | reverse complement strand
TATATATATATATATATATATATATATATATATATATATATATATTTCATAATTTTATAATTCAAAATAGCAATTTTTGTCTCATGTATATTGGATTTCTCATAATTGATGGTAAAAAAGTGGCAAAGTTAACTTGTTATGAACTAATGTTTTGTATAAATTTGATTATAATATATATATTTCATAATTTTTAAATTCAAAAAAACAATTTTTGTCTCATATTCAATTTTTCATAATTAATGGTAAAAAAGTGACAAAGTTAACTTGTTATGAACTAATGTTTTGTGCAAAACTAATGTTTTTCCATGTATTAATTTAAATGTTTCATTTTATGTTTACTGTGTACTTTCGAAAATATGATAAATACATGATTCTATTGTCAAATTATGTTTTTTATATTTTTCTTTTTACAATGCATTTTAAATTAAACATCAAAGTCTTAAATATTTTTCTACTATGTATTAATTTAAATGTTTGATTTTATGTTCACTATGTATTGTCAAAAATATAATTATACCATTCAAAAGGTGGAATTGAAAAGTTAACTAGTAATGAAATAATGTTTTGTGTATTCTCTTTTTTACAATGCAATTTAAATTAAGCATCAAACTCTTAAAAGCTTTTCTGCTATGTATTAATTTAAATGTTTTATTTTATGTTCACTATGTACTATCAAAAAATGATTCTATTGTCAAAAAGTGACAAAGTTAACTAGTAATAAAATGTTCAAAATGATATGACAAATTGATAAAAATGACAAAGTTAGCGATAAAATAAAATGCTAAAAATAAATCTTTAAAATGGAAGAGATGATCAACTCTTCTTTAATTTTATCATGTAGTTATTAAAAAAATGTTAAAGTTATAAGATATATTCACCTAAATGTTCATATACCCTTGAACCTATTGCAATATTATTAAAATAAAATAGAAAAAAAATTGTGTTTTGACTTTGGAAGTCATGGTGAAAACTAAAGAAGAAGGTTATATATCTTCATACACCTTAACAATCAAATGGTTAAGGGGGAATCTCTTCTCCTATAAACAACATAATCTCCTACAAAAATATCATGACTTTAAAAATAAATTATTATTATTATATAAAATAATAACAATCAAATGGTTAAGGGAGAATCTTTTATCCTATAAACAACAAAATCTCCTACATAAATATCATGATCTTAAAAATAAATTATTATCATCTAAAATAATTGTGACACTTAAAATATGTATAAAGCATTAAATTTTTTGTTAAATTAAATATAAATTAACATTCTGAATAATTAAATATATAATAATTGTGAAACATAAAATGTTTTTATCGAAAAACAATTCAATTAAAAAAAATACTTCAATTTTTTTTTTTTTAAATTAGATGTAGAGGTTAAATTTGATATTGAATCCTTCGTATATATTAGAAGAGGTTACATTAATGGTTCTATCAATGTAATTGGGTATCATAAAGATGTCATGTTAATGCAGAGTATCTTAAAAAATGATTAGTTCCATTTAGAAATTTGAAGTGGGTATCTTGGTGATCCATCACTAGAATTTGCTAGAATCTCGCAAATCCAACCATGCGTAAGATGTGAAGGAACTTCTCTTTAAATAGAGAGTTTCTAGATCAACCTTTTACAATAAAAAATAATATTCCTTGTGTTCTCGAAGGTACTAAAAATGTATAACTCCTCGATGTGATCAATTGGCTTTGATAAATGAACTTCATGATACTTCGTGGGTATGAACCTTATGCAGTACAAAGAGATTTAATGTTACCTCATAAAAGAATGACGCCCAATCCATTTGAATAGTCAATGGAATAGAATGAGCCACGAGGAAGAGTCGCTCAATGGGTGTAGCTCCATTCCTAGCATGTGAGTTTATATGGCCGCTTGTATTACCACTTGAGGACCCACGACATTGTATCGTTTAGCATGTACCAAGGCAGCTCCAAAGTAAGTCGAACCCATCGAACATGTGAAAAGGTGGACATGAAGTCTTACAACTTCATGTGAGAGGGACCCCTTTGTAATTAACATGACTTAATCACCCTACATATAATAGTATATATGGTTTCTCAACATGTGTGCCTCTTTATGAACATGGGGAAAATCAAAGACTATGGTTGGAAATTATGGGTTTGAAGGGGATAGCTCCATAAGACATATATGGGAATGGGTTCAAACATTCTAAAGCAAGTAAACCCCATCGAATGAACTTCATTAAAATCTATTTTATTTTTGTTAACATGTGAGCCATTTCCAATCACAAGATGGAATGAGAAATCGATATCATAAAGCTGCCCTAATACTATGCTTTCTTTAAAAAATATTAGTCTCATCCAAATGTTAGAAGGGGGCATGATTAGAAGGATATATGATGATGGGTCTACTAGTCGGATCAGGTACTTAAAGATGTCTCGTAAATATGCCTAGTAGTGAGCATGCCTAAGTTAGTATTAGTTTCATCCCTTGTGCCTAAGGATAGTGAGAAAGGTGTGATGAGTGTAACTTTTACTTTGGATTGATTTTGAGATTGAGCATACATAGTGTGTGATTTCCTTTGAAATAAACATACTTCCTTGGGTTGACAATTTATGTAACACTTGATTGTTTTAATTAATAAGCAATTATAGTGACCAACATTTTGGCGTCGTTGTCGGGGAAGACAATTATAGATTTCGAAAGCATTTACTCTTTTCTTTCAGATGTACAGATTGCATGAGAGGACGTGGACCCCCCAGGGAAACTGACCCTACAGGTGGCAGGGGCAGAGGAAGAGGAGGAAGAAAGACTTTCATCGACCAGATTATATCAAAATCTGAATCTGTTGTTCCTCAATGACCAAGCTCTCGAAAACCAAAGCCTCAACCTTCCTTTCAAGTGAACTTTAAAATAGAGACAGTTGAAAAACCAACAAAATACATTGAGGATCGAGCAAGTGCAGTAGGGGAACAAACAAAAGAAACCATGGATGGATATAATGAAGAACTTCACCATGAAGAACAGGTAGGTCTTAAAGCATAGGTAAACGATGAAAACTCTTTTTCTACCTTAGGATTTCCTATTGGTGATCTTCCTAGAGGAGTAGCTCCCATGAAGAATATTCTACTTTCATCTTTACCTAACTTTCATGGTTTATCTTCTGAAGATCCTGATGAATTCCTTTTCAAGTTTGACATATTATGCAGAAGTTATGATCACATTTCCAATGCTAAAAAATTAAAGCTATTCCCAACAACATTAAAGGGAAATGCATTGAGATGGTTCATGAGTCTTGGAGGGCATGTAATCACAACATGGGATCAAATGAAATAGAAATTTCTAGACAAATATCAAGACTATTGCCGAACAAGAGAAAAAAGAGAGGAACTATTCAATATGATATAGAAAGAGGATGAAAAATTGGAGGATTTTGTGGAAAGGCTACAATATAATCTACAAAGATCTAGTCACCCCAATGTAAGTAAAGATATTCTTAAAACAATATTATTAAAAGGAGTAAGGGATGGCTGTCTAGATATGCTGAATATGCTTGGAAAATGAGACATATCTAAAGAATTATATGATGAAATTGTTAACCTCTGTAAAAGATGTTCAAGAGGAGCTGCAAGGAATAGATCAAATAGCAGGGATACCACATTTTCAAGAGTTCAAAAATCAGCCAGTGGAGGAGCAACAAGAGCCGAAATAGGTAATCTACTTGAAGAATTTAACACTGAAATGTTAAGTTCTTTTTTTTCACAAATTGACACCTTGGAGATTCAATAATAAGGCTATGCAGTGCATTGATATTCAAAATCAGCCTATACTTTCTCTATTCCTTGCACAATGCAATGCTATTCATTTAAGATCTGGGAAAATAGTAGAACCTATCATTGATGATGTCACCTCTTCTGATTCTGATAAAGAAGAAACAAAAAAGCACGATGTACCTGAAGAGGTACAACTGTCCTCAAACAATGTTGTTGAAACAACAGAACCACCATTCCTTGAGCGTTTAGCTTTGACTAAAACGCCTGAGCCACCTGCTTTCAATGTTCTAGGGGAATTACAAAATCTCTATCTAAAATTCCACTATTAAAAGCACTAAGAGATGTACCAATTTATGCCAGAACTATGCGAGCCATTTGTGTTAAGAAACCCGGTAGGAAAACTAAGGATCCCCTCACAGTTCATGTCATGGGTGATTTGTCTGCACTAATGTCGGGTAAAGCTCCTCTAGTTAAATATGGTGATCTCAACCATCCTACCGTCACAGTGCAAATTGGAAAAACAATAATTCCTCGAGTTCTGGTAGACTTAAGCGCTGCTATCAATATTATGACTCTTGAAACTTCACAACTATTACAACTGAAGGATGAAATTAGAGATACCCCAACCATTCTAGAATTAGTTGATCGTTATACAATCAAACTGGAAGGAGTCATTGAAGACATAATCATCTCAGTTGAGTCCTGGAATTATCCAGCTGACTTTGTGGTATTACAACCTAAAAGAAAGTTGGGGGTTCACCCTCTAATTTTGGGCAGGCCCTGGCTAGCCACAACAGATGCCTTTATCAGTTGTAGATCTGGTTCAATGACAATTTCCAATGGATATGAGACCAAACAACTTACTCTCTACCCTCACGCTACACCCTTTATTAATAATGACAATTCCTTATGGGTGGACTTTGATGATCAAACTACTCAACCTATCTTGACTATCGGACAAGCCTTAAGCCTTAAAGAAGCCATTGAGGATGAAGTAATTAATCATTTTATTTGTGAACCCTCCTCTGTGACTCTAGAAACACATAATCAACTAGCTGCACTTTTGGAGTCAGATACCCAGGAAAACCTTAACTCTGAAGACCCACCTCAAACATCAGCCACCATCTCTTCTAAAAGTATACCAGTAGAAATTGAACCTGGCAAAACACTGAATATAAACCCCAACCTGACAGTTGTTGAAACACAACAATTAATAAAGTTATTGTTTGAACATAAGGAAGCATTCGCATGGGACTATACAGATATGAAGGGAATCTCTCCTGAATTATGTACTCATCGTATCTATATCAACGAAGATTGTCGAACGATCTGTCAATCTCAACGACGAATGAACCTTAATTTAAGAGAAATTCTTAAAGAGGAACTGCAAAAATTGATTAATGCAGGGTTTATATATCCTATATCTGATAGTGAATGGGTTTTCCCGTTGGTAATAGTTCCTAAGAAAAACGGGAAATGGAGAGTGTGTCTAGATTATAGAGCCTTAAATAAAACCACTCAAAAAGATCACTTTCCATTACCATTCATTGATCAGGTGTTAGATAGTTTGTCAGGGAATAAATTCTTCTCTTTCTTATATGGTTTCAGTGAGTATAACCAGATCAAAATTGCACCCCAAGACCAAGATAAGACCACTTTTACTAGCCCCTGGGGAACTTTTGCTTATAGAGTCCTCCGATTTGGACTAGGTAATGCACCAACAACCTTTCAAAGAGCATTTATAGGAATCCTTTCTGATATGATTAATGACTCTATGGAAATTTTTATGGATGATTTTACCCCTTATGGTGTCTCTTTTGAGGAAGCACTTCAAAACCTTGAGAAAATACTTAAAGGATGTATACAAGCCCACCTCTCCTAAAGCATAGAAAAATGTATTATGATGATGAGTGAAGGAGTAGTACTTGGACATTTTATTTCATCTCAAGGAATTCAGGTGGATCCATCCAAGATACAAGTCATTAAAGACCTCCTTATTCCCAAAACCCAAACAAATGTGAGAAGTTTCTTAGGACATGATGGATACTATAGAAGATTTATCAAAAAAAATTCCAAAATAGTTTCTCCTTTGTTTGTGTTACTTATGAAAAATGTTGAATTCAAGTGGACTGATCTTTGCCAGGAAGCATGTGATACACTCAAACATCAGTTATCTACAACTCCTATTCTAAGAGGACCCAATTGGACACTTCCCTTTCATATATCCTCTGATGCTTCAGATACTGCAATAGGAGTTGTCTTGGGACAAGAAGAAAATCATCTCCCTTATGCTATTTACTTCATTAGCAAGACTATGAGTCCTACTGAACTTAACTATACAGTTACCGAGAAGGTATTTTTAGCAGTTATCTATGCTATTAATAAATTTCGACATTACATCACTGGCTATTCTACTTTTGTCCATACTAATCACTCAGCTATCAAATATTTAATGAACAAATCTGTCACAAATGCTCGAGTCAGCAGATGGTTACTATTATTACAAGAATTGGTTATTACAATTGTAGATAGACTAGGAAAATAAAATGTAGTTGTTGATTTCCTTTCTCGGTTAACACCTGATGATAATACTCCAATAAATGATTCATTTCCTGATGAATATTTATTTGCAGTATCTTCTCACTCACCATGGTATGCAAACATCGCTAACTATTTGGTTGCAGGGAAGTTACCACCACACCTATCCCACCGAGAGAAAAAAAGAATCATTCAACAAAGTGCTCGGTATAAATGGATAGGTGGGTGTGTTTTCCACACAGGACTTGATCAAAAAATCCGAAGATGCATTAAATAAGATGAGGTTTATGATTTACTAAAAACTTGTCATGATGGCCCTTGTGGAGGGCATTTTGCTGATAAAAGAACAACACATAAAATTCTCAGGATGGGTTACTATTGGCCCTCACTTTTTAAAGATGCTAAGAAATATGTTCGGGCCTGTGATAGCTGTCAAAGAATGGGTCAACCTAATCATAGAGATGAAATGTCATTAAATCCCCAGGTAGTACTCGAACCATTTGAAAGATGGGCCTTAGACTTTTTAGGACTCATTAACCCTCCATCCAATAAAAATTTTTATATAGTGGTCTACACAGATTATATGACCAAATGGGCGGAGGATAAAACACTCCATAGAGCTACTTAAGAAGCGGTTCTAGATTTTTTATTTGAAGATATATTTATCAGATTTGGAATGCCTAGAGAATTAGTCACAGATGGAGGACCTCCTTTCACTTCTCATGGTTTTAAATCCATCCTTCAAAAATATCATATTCATCATAAAATGACTACACCATACCACCCCCAAGCCAATGGACAGGTGGAAAGCACAAATAAATTAATAGAATCCATTCTCACAAAAACAGTGAAGGAAAACAGAAATGATTGGTCTCAAAGGCTCCCTAAAGCATTATGGGCTTACAGAAATACCTGGAGAAATACTACAGGATTCTCCCCCTATGAATTAGTTTATGGAAAAAGTGTTGTCTTTCCTGTGGAATTTGAAATCAAAACCTTAAGGAATTCTTTAGTTGTTAACCTTGATTTGACTAATGCACAAACAACCAGATTGCAGCAGCTTAATGAATTGGATGAAAAAATACTAGATGTCATTCACCAGACAACTATGATTCAACAACAAAGAACAAAATAGCATGATAAAACCATCAAGCATAAGCAATTCCAAAAAGGTAATTGGGCTTTACTGTATGATTCTCGGTTTAAATAATTTCAAGGGAAACTACATACAAGATGGCTAGGACCTTACGAAGTGGATACTATTTTCCCCAATGGAATAGTAAGGCTCCTAACAATTGATGACTCTAAAACACCATTATTAGTGAATGGTCATCGACTCCATCTGTACCAGTGCCCCATTTCCAAAGAATATTTTAAGGCCACATGCATGGCAGATTCACATTATCTCTTTTTAGAGGAGCCTCCTGCCCCTCATTGCAATTAATTTCTCTAAATTGTATTTCTTTAGTATTAGATTAAATTTCTTTTACTAATAATCCTTGTCAAGAAATGGAATGTTACAATTGATTCTTTTGCAGATTCTCGATCTAGAAAAGGCCTACCAAGAAAGGACAATTTTACTACAAGCAGATCCAAGCTTCATGTTGTGAAGCATTGATCCATTCATCTTCATTTCCCATTCAACATCCCCATCACTCATCCTCATTTTCTCCATTGCTAAAACACCACTGTTCAGCAACATTTCTCCCATTTTCCCATTGTTGAAACACACTCTTCAACAACATTTTCCTCATTTCCCCCATTGCTGAAACACCACTGTTCAACAACATTTCTCCCATTTTCCCATTGCTGAAACACACTCTTCAGCAACATTTTCCTCATTTTCCCCATTGCTGAAACACCATTGTTCAACAACATTTATCCCATTTTCCCATTGCTGAAACACCACTGTTCAACAACATTTCTCCCATTTTCCCATTGCTGAAACACACTCTTCAGCAAAATTTTCCTCATTTTCTCCATTGCTGAAACACCACTATTCAACAACATTTCTCCCATTTTCCCATTACTGAAACACCACTGTTCAACAACATTTTTCTCATTTTTCCTGTTGCTGAAACACTACTTTTTCCTGTCAATAAAAACATATTTTTCAGCTCTTTCGCTCTCACTTCTCCTATTTTCATATAGTTTGTCATTTCACTACTTTCTCCCATGATTAAACAAACCCTTGATACAATTTCTCTCATAAATCCAAACTCTCTCCCATGGTTACTGCAGATCTATTATGGACAGGCACTATAGTTTTTTAAGTACGAATCAAAGGTAAAGATGAGGTATGTAAACTTTATATGTAAATACAGTTGAACTATGGCTAATGAGAAGATCCTGATTCATTATTATCATTCACCTAAAGTCACTATTATAGCCGTANNNGCCATCATTTCACACGAACCGACTATCGTCACCCCCTTTTACCCATCATTTCGTTTTTTTTCACCACCATTTGCATGTCTTCATCTACAAAACTTACTTTGTTCGGGAGTGGTTACTTGACTCTCTGATTGTGCATTCTACTGAGCTGTTAGCTATGGGAGGCCCTGTTATACGATATGAACCCACCACGACAACCCTGTTAGAATTGTATCCAGAAGTCTACCAAATCTTTCAGCAGGCAGGCTGGCTGGGTTATTTTCAAAGGCTCCAAGGATTTGATCAACAACAGGTTCTTCAATTTGCTAAGAATCTTCAACAAGACCATTCTATTGTTCAAGGGGTTAGAATTCCAATCACAGAGGATGATATAGCATAGGTTTTGGGTCTTCCCGTCACTGACATTCGTTGGCTCAACCGCAAACACATTATTCTTAATGCCCAGTAGGATCTTCTCTTGCCAGGAGAACAAGTTGAGCCTAAAGGCTGGGGTGTTCGACTTAACTCGTTGCCACCACCCTGGCCAAAAGTTGCAGAGTTTGTCAAGCACTACCTTACCTGTGAAGGCCAATACCAGGTAATTTACCAGTCCGACTTTGTCATGTTATCTCATTTACGACATGCTAGACTGGTCAACATTCCCTACTATCTACTCATATGTCTTAGAAATATGTCGCATTATTGTAAACAGGCTAAAATTATCACCCTTTCCCTCACCCATAATCATCTCGTTCAATTACTCATCCAAAAAGGGTTCACCCAACAAAACCCTCTTCTAAACAACCCACCCATCAACCCTCAGGAAGTTGCTGAACATCCTGAAAATCCTCATGAAGAGCAATCACAAAACATTCCTGACCTTCCGGAAATACCTATTAATCCGCCTATAGACCCAATTGATCCAATTAACCCTCTTACCATACTAAGTCTGCCCCACAATTTACCAGAATCATCTACCCCTACTGTTCATATCCTTAGCGATGATTCTGAAGCAGATAAACCCGATAACCTTCCATGCCCCATCACTGAGGAAAAACCCACTCGTAAAAGGAAGAAGCAAATTACTACATTTCCTTCCTTTTTACCAAAAAAATGAACGAGGGCGTCAACCAAAGTGGCAACTATTACCACTACCCTAAACCCCCAACCCATTTTGCTAAGAACTCGTACACCTCCACCCTCTCAAATCCCAGAATTTTTACCTGTTCAACCCGCAGGAATTGAAAAACAAGAATTAGAGCCCCAAGATGCTACAACATTATTTTCTTTACATCAAGTAGTTGTCACACAAGAACCAACTATAGTTGAAACACAAGAACCAACTGCTGACTTTATTCCTGAAATTCAAGAATCACATGCCCAGGGTGCTGAAACACTATTTTATTTTCATCAAGTAGCTGAAACACAAGAATCAACTGTTGATTTTGTAGTTGCTCCACAAGAACCAGCTCATGAAGTTGTGACCATTACACAAAAACCAGTCACCCCTCTTGACACACTGATGACAGATCAACAACCAGAACCAACAATGGCTTCTCTCTTACAAGAGAATGAGTTTCTAATATCAGAATTAGAAGCTTACAAGTAAGAGCTAGTAATGGCAAAGGAATCCTATGACAAGGAACTTAATTTGCATACCTTGGCTTGCGTAGCGGCCATGGAAGAGAAAAACACAAAAGATGATCAGTATAGAGAGTATATGTGCAGCCAATGTGGGGATATTTATGATAAAGCAGGCTACAAAGTGTTTCAAATCCCAATACCTAGAGCTTCCCCTGCACCTACGACTTCTGCAATTAAAAAAGAGGAACGTCCTACTGTTACAAAAGAACCAGTAGGACCTTAAAAAATCTCAAAAAACAAAGTTAATTTACAGGAACCCTGGCCAACAACAACTGTTAAATCAAAAGCCCCTGTTTTTATCAGTAAAGTTGTTCAAACTCTGCCTATTGATGAATCTGCCCCTACTTTTGTGGAATAAGCCACTAAGACTCTACCGCGGCCTACCACTGACGATGTTAAAACACAAACTCTACCTATTGATGAATCTTCTCCTCCTAGCAAGATCAGTACCCCTACTCTTGTGGAACAAGCCGTTCAGACCCTACCTCAGCCTACCACTTGCAATGATGAACACACAAACTCAACCATGGAATGAGAAGGAAATAATGGACAAAAGGAAAAAGGAGTCTACTATTACACAGGAAAAAAATTTGCAGGAGCACAGGCTACTTTAGTTGAACCACATCTATTCAAACTGAGAATCTTTGGAGAAAACACACCAAGAATCTCGTGCCCATAAGAAGTAGGATGAAGAGTTAAAAGGAAAATTGCTCCTGATGCTTGATTTGGTACAAAAATTGTTGGCTGCTAGGAAACCATCCTCAAATTACTCTCTTTTCCTTATAAAACTCCTTGCATTCTTTCAGATTAAATTAATTAAAGATGGAAAACCCTATGCAGTGTTCAAACTTGAAGATTTTATTCAAACTTTTGCAGGAGCCTCTACTACTGATCAACATCTATTATGTGAGGTATATCTTCATAATAAAGCTATTCCTGAGAACAGACAGCTTAATCTCAACCCTTTTGTTGGTGATATCCAGATTCAAGCACTCGTCTCCTTCCTTACCAACCAGATTACATGGCAGAATGATTTTCTAGCTACCAAGCATAATGAATATAACCATCTCCTCTGGATACGGCCAGAACCACAGAACGTTGCCACCTTTGTTGCAGAATATTACAATTTTTTTAAGAAACCAACGATGACTCAATATATAAGGCAACTACAAGCAACAGTACTTCAAGATTGCCAACAGTTTATTAAATCCATAGAGACTGCTGCCATAGAAGAAAATAACATGTTTTGGCAACAATCTCCTGAGAAAAGGCAGGAACACAATCCCTTTAGTCCTACCAATCTTGAGACAGCAATCTCCCAGGTACCGAGTTACATCAAATGTGTTCAACAATGTGCTGAAAATTGGATACGTTATCAGTTCCATTTTCCCATTCTGTGGATGCCAGCAGAGAAGTATCAAGTTCATCATAAGTTGCCCAAGAAGGTTGAAGAAGCATCATGGCAAAGGCTACAACGTGTTCAAGGATTCAGAGCTCCAACAGACAATACTTTCCACTGCTACTGCTTAAGTAATTTGCATGCTCAGAGTCGGTATCCAGATTTTGATTCAGATTTAAGTTGCCTGGGGACATGCAACCTTTTTAGTTGGGGGAATGTTAGGACCCTATAATGTACCTTTTTGCTCATACTTTTTTCTATCATTACATCATTTTCCCACTCATATTTAAGCCTACATTATCACCTTAACCTATTTCTCCAAAGATATATAACATTTCTTCTCTTTGCTATACGTTTAATTTGTTTTACATGTAATTTTACATTACTCTCATACTTAGCCATTAATCAGAAATATATAGTTGCTGAAACAGTTTGAACTGCAGTGAATATACTATGCTGCTTGAAAACCACGTTGTTGAAACAATCAACAGTACACAAATCTCGTTGCTGAAATAGTCTGTGATTTGCGATGCTAAAACAACATTTTACATACAACGGTAACAAGAAGGAGCTATTACACTGGACACAACAGTCGTACCTTAAGCTAGCACCATTACAACCATCGTTGATGCATGAGACCACGTTGCTGAAACAGTCAAACAGGACACAAATCTCGTTGCTGAAACAGTCAAACAGGACACAAATCTCGTTGCTGAAACAGTCCGTGATTTGTGATGATGAAACAGTATTTTACAAACAACAGTAACAAGTTAAGATAAATAAAGAAGTTGTTACACCGGCCGCAACAGCTGTACCTCAAACCAGCACCATTCCAACCACTGTAACAACAATTTTCTATGGGAGATCAGAATATCCTATTCCAGCATAGAAGATTAGATCAGACTAAGAATAGAATTTGTATGTATACATGTAATTTTATGCTTAATTGTATTAAGAGGATTCTCCTCTTTAAATAGTGGAGAAATCAACATTAGAGGGGGATTACAAAAGGCTTAGCTAGAAGCGAATTACAGAGAAGGAGCGTGTTCACTATGGATATTGTAACTTGTCACATTTGACAGATGAATAAAAGATCATTCTGAGCATTCCTTCCTAATTCCTTTTATTTCTTGGGAATCTTGTGAGAAGTAAAGGGCCCACCTTCTTCATAAGATTCACCCATTAGTTTTTGTAGTGTGTTAGTATTGTTTTTATCTATGCCTTGTTAAAACTCTGTTTTGTTGAAACTCTGTTTCCACTGATTATTACATTGTTTTCATACAATTCATTCCTAGGTAATTGTTAATTATTTTGATTGGTAATTTTGTTTGAAGGTGTGATAGTCAGTGACAGATGCTGAAGATTTCTACTTTGGGGATTAGGGTCCTGTCCTCTGTTACAGAATAGTTAGTCTTCGGTAGTTGTTAATCATTTTGATTGGTAATTCTGTTTGCAGAATGAGTTTATGAAAGTGTGATAGTCAGAGACAGGTGCTAAAGATTCCTACTTTGGGGAATAGGGGACTGTTCTCTGTTACAGAATAGTTAGTCTTCTTTGCAGTATGCTGAAAGATTCATTTTTCCTAGGTTATTGTTTCTTAATGTAATCCAGGATTCTTCTGATAATTATTTCCTTTTGAATCTTAAACTCTGCAATAGATAAATTGTTTTTACTGTAATTCAGAGTAGAACTTCAGTCTGTTCAAAGCAAGGTGTGATGAGTGTAACTTTTACTTTGGATTTCTTTTGAGATTGAGCATATACAGTGTGTGATTTCCTTTGAAATAGATAGACTTCCCTGGGTTGAAAATTTATGTAACACTTGATTGTTTTAATTAATAAGCAATTATAGTGACCAACACACCACACGTGGTTTCCTTGTTATTATATTAATTCTTATTTAAATCCCAAGAACATAATTTTAGCACTAACTAAGATGAAAATTCATTAAGTTGTTGTCTCACTCCTATATATGTAAATTAAGGTGTGCCTCAAGCATGTCATTTACTTCTATACTAATTAGGGTGAAATTCTCCAATGACATACTTTTGGGTATCGATAGGGGTATAAGTTACCAAATGGTTCTTTCACTTCCATACAAATTAGTAGTTCCCTAAATCCTATACTAATTAGGTTGTAAGTATTA
>ML777607.1:1810152-1826591 GCA_009831015.1 Picea engelmannii | reverse complement strand
TTACAAATGCACCTTCCACATTCCAAGGGTTGATGAATTCCATTTTCAAGCCCTTCCTTTGAAAATTTGTATTAGTATTTTTTGATGATATACTAATCTATAGCAAGTCCTGGGAGGATCATGTGCGACATGTTGACAAGATGATACAACTACTAAAGGAGCAACAACTATATGCCAAACCATCCAAATGTTTCTTTGGAGTGAAGGAGGTAGAGTATTTGGGTCATATTGCATCTCATGAAGGTGTCAAGGTGGACCCTAACAGGATTAAGGCCATGATGGATTGGCCGATTCCCAAAACATTGAAGAATCTTAGAGGATTTTTGGGTTTGACAGGTTACTACCGCAGAATAGAAGCACCTTTAACGACTCTAACTAAGAAGGATGCATTTTCATGGACTCCAAAGGAAACTAAATATTTTGACCAACTTAAAGAGGTGATGTGAAAAACTCCTGCCTTGACCACTCTAGACTTCACAAAAATCTTTATTGTGCAATGTGATGCCTTGGGAAATGGAATTGGTGTTGTCCTAATGCAAAAAGGAAGGCCATTAGCTTTTTAAAGTCGACCAATCAAGGGAAAGGACTTACACAAACCCATTTCTGAGAAGGAAATGATGGCAATACTAGATGCATTGGCTCATTACCCCTTAATTGGGGCATATTATATTAGTAATGTTATTTTATTTATGTCATCTTTAGGCCATTAGTTGAAATTATACCTCCTAGTGTCTTATATATACCAAGGAGACATTTTCATTTTGAATCATCTTGTACTTGAACATTTAAGTGGGATAAAAGGAGGTTGCCCCCTCGAAGAGGCTTATTATTTGAAATTATCTCTTTTTCAAGGCATTGAGTACTTTTTCTAAGGTTTTTCTATGCTATATTAGCTCTGCAAGCAGATTTTCTTTTTCCTGTTGAATCTGTTCTTTCTCCTCTTCAAACTTTGTCTGAAGGGCAACCTTCTCCTGCTCTGCAACTCGACGTTGTTCTACGAGTACTTCTTGCACTTGCTTCAAGGCCTGGGTGGCTTGTTTTGTTTCTTCTTATGCGTGACAAAGGAAAGCTTTGGTCGCATCAGCTAGTCGTCGGAGTTGGGATGGCTCATCTCCCAACTCTGGTTCTTCCAATGGCAGGGGCGCAGTGGACACTGTGTGACTGGACTGAAGGGCCTGTTGTACCACTCAGATTTCAACCTCAATTTCGTTGTCCATCTCCTCTTTCTTGGATTCTTGTTTCTGCAAGATTTCCTGCGAGGTGTCGTTCACAACTGCGATGATGAAGTCAAAATCGTCGAAAATGAGCCCAGTCTTCATCTTAGTCACAGTGGCTCTGGATTTCTTATGGGAAGAGGGTTTTGGGGGAGAAACCTTCATCTTCTTCAAAGGATCGGCCTCATCTCTGGGTGGTGTTACTTCGTCTTGCTTCTGCTCATCTTCTTTGCCATTTATTTCTTCTACTTCGTCATCACCCCCTTGGTTAGCTGATACTAAAGCAGTCTTATCTTATGCACTTCTTAATTCTTGGACTTCTTCGATCTTCTTCCTTTTGTTGGGTTCGGGTGTGTCATGTTCCTTGTGTGCGGCCTTCGAGCTGTCAGTTTCAGGGTTTGACATCTCTGCAAGGTCAACAGGGATAAGGATGTATGGTGACCAGCCCTTGGTGATCTCATCGAGGTCCTCTTTCGTGACTTGTAGTATGACTGAATCTCCTCCTTATGTTCATCTGCTCATGCAATAATATAAATGAAGTGTCGATCTGCATGGAACTTCATGAGGGGTCTAAACCGTTGTAGGGTGTTCGTCATCATGCAAGGTTCAGCTTCAATAGCCCTCTTCAGCTAGAGGTAGTATGTGTGAAATACAACGTTGGACTGCCACTTTTTTCCCATGTCGCTCGAGCACCAGAGCGTGGTGAACGTCGCAGCGAGAGGATCAAATGGTTTAACATCTGGGAAGGTCGCACCTTCCGGCATCTCCCAAGAAACAAACATGATGAGGATTAAGAGGCAGCTAAAGTGTAACTCGTAGCCCTGATCCTGTGCTTCACGACAATCTAATTCTAGTTGATTAACTAGGTACTTTGTCTAACTCATCTGTAGGCCTTATACACATTTCCCCGAAAGGTCAACGACAAAGCCTGTAACCTGCGTGGGTCTGTTCTTTCTGACTATCTCCCCTACAACTAGCTGACATGCTAGGCGCACTACGTCATTCTAGATGGAAGCTACCTTGTAGCCTCACGTCCCCTTCTCAACATCGCCATAGGTATCCTTGATATTTTGTTTAACGCGCGATCTGTGGCTTTCCCTAAATAGAAATCCTATGGGTCGGGTCCTTGCATACTCAATCTGGTGATCTTATAGATCAACGTCGGATCAAATGTGATATGACGGTCTAGCCATAAGTAGTCGCCATGGTAACATGAAAGTAGGATCTTGACACAAGCGTTAACTCCCTGGTTCCTTCCAAAGTGTAGGATTTTCATTACATTCAACAAGGTGGACTGTGCGAGGTTCATATTCCACGGCTGGCAGATTATTTTCAAGTTCTTCCCCTTTGTCCTAATCAAGTATTTATATGGGGCAAGCATACTATGATTCTTGTAGTCCCCTAAGTTGAATTCGTTGAACATCAATGCTATGATCTTGTTCTATTGTGCTCGAACTACACGTATCTCCTTTGGGAGGTATGCAGTAACCATGGTGTACTCAAAATATCTCAGTACACTATCATGACTCACCGCATCGGCTATAGGCGGGATGTAGTCGGGCAATATATTTGGGATCAGCTTCGCATTTGCTAGGTCATATATGTGTCTGGTTCTCTTTTCTGTGATGAATAGAGAGGAATCAGATCCACGAGTAGTCGACAAAGAGGTTTGTACTCCTCTCGTCGATAACACTTGAATACTTGCAGACATTAATTTCTTAGCCATGAGATCGATAAGAACTTATTCGATGATTTTCTCCGCGGTGTTGAGCTCGTCCGACATACACACTTAGATCGGATGGATGAATGAATGCGCAAAACAATAGAACTGATGTCGATCATACTAATCACAACGCAGTAGCAATAAGTTCTCTCTGATACAATTCACAAAAGTGTCGATAAAATAAGTAGACAACTAGGTAACAGATCTCTCCAATGAGAGAGAGCCTTCATTAATACAGTTATGCTCGTTATGGCGCAGTCCCAACGGTCTGATAGTGAGCTTCCTGGCCATAAATGTCACTCTAACTATTCGTGGCATTGGTCTAACGATTATATTGTTTCCAACGGCTATATTTCTTCACCATCGCGAACTGCCATGTGAAGTTCTTCTGATATCCCGGCGAAGTTCCTGTTTTGCAAATTTTTCTTCTGCGAAGTTCCCTCTGGAACCTTCTGTAACTTTTTTATCTTTGCTCTCTTCTTACTTAATTTTCTAGCCTTCTTTCCAGTGAGCTTCATCTCGTTATTCCTCTTTCCATTCTGATTCGTGTCTTCTTTTGGCATAGTAACTTCGCCCTATTGTGATTCCTTCGTAGGGTGCACGGGTAATACTTATTCTTTATCTGGGGTAGGTGCTTCAGTATACTGTGAGTCTTCTTGGGTTCTTTCAACTTCGGCATGCAAGTTAAATAGATTTGATCTGTTCTTATGTTCCTCAATCAAGTGTGCAATCCTCCTAGTCATGAAATCTTTTAATTCTTGTTTTGTATGCTCTCAGACTTCTTCTTCTTTCCTTCTATACTGATCCTTCTCGATCTTGGGTTTTCCTAGTAACATAGTAAATGGAGTGTTGTTCTCAATAGATTTAACAAACTCAAAATATTCCTTTGTCGAACTTCCATGAGAACTCATAGATATTTGAGTAATTCTTCCACATAGGGTTATCCATTTTCCTATAAACAATCATAATCCTCCCAATGAAGGAATCATAGTAGGATTTTCTAAAATTTCCCAAGTTTTTTCTACCATGACATTCACCTGTGTTTCTTCATCCAGAATACAATCAATGTCGAAGTCTCCTATTTTTACTTCTATTTTCTCTTTCTCTTTTAAGATCTCTGATAGATTAGTCTCTTGGGTATAGAAATCATTGGACTATTCATTACATATTCCCCCATAGTAAAATTGATCTTATTGCATTTTCCTAAAAAATTGATAGTTCGTCCATATGCAATCATTACTTGAAACTCTGGCGCTAGATATACAAAGCAATTGAGATCTTTGTCTAATTTATAGTGAATGAAATTATGAGTACTACCAGAAACAATTAGGACTATTAACTTTTTCTTTTTGATGTATTCTCCGATATTGAGGCTTTGAGGAGTGTTAATTCCAACCAATGCATTACACGATATCGTGGGAGTCAAATCTTCAGACGAAATTGCTTCTACATTTTAATCTTGAGATGGTTCTTGTTCTTCTTCTTCTTCCTCTTCACAATCTATGTAGAATAATTTATTCTCACCACACTTATGTCCTTACTGTACTTGTTGTCACAATTCAAGCATAAAACTGTTGCTTTTCTTTCCTCCAATTGTTGAGGTGTCAACCTTGTAGGTTGAAGTGTTTTAGAAAAAGGAGCATTGTTCTCTCTATAGATGTTAGGATTGGTCCTTCTAGTAGCCATAGCCATATTTTTACTTTAAACATTTCTTACCACCTTAAATGCATTCTCCAATGATTTGGGTTCCCAAAGGGGAACCTCATGTTGAATGTTTTCCTTTAAATTTATTATGAATACATCAATCAAGTGCTCATCTGGAATATCGGTTACCTTTATATTCAATCTTTGGAAGTTCTCAATGTGCTCGGTAACTAAACCCTTTTGTTTGAGATTTATCAATTGGCTAAAGAAAGTATTGCTCCTTGTATCCTCAGAGTATGCTATCATTTCTTCCGTGAAAATTATCCAAGTGACGAGTTATTTGCGAGAAAAAATCCATCGATACCATACAAATTGATTAGGTTCTAAATATAAAGAAGCAATTCGTACCTTTTGTGTATGTGGCACATTATGGAGATCAAAGAATTGCTCCATCTGAAGTATCCATGTGAATGGGTCATTTCCATCAAACTTCCTCATATCAATCTTAGGAACATGGTTGGTCTTCAAACTAACGTTAGAGTTTCTCCATTCTTGATTCACCTTCCTTGTGTCCTCATCATGAATTTCATGGGATGCATTTACACTTTCAACTTTCTTCTCTGTTACGAAGTTTTTCAATACTTCCATGATCTCCCCTTTTAAACCCTCCATCATCTCTTGTAGTTCATCTTTTGTTACTATATTCTTTTATAAATCATTTCTTCATCTTCATCAAGAGTCCAAGTAGGATTGTCTAGAGGCTTATTTGGTGTAGAAGTTACCTTTTTGGGTGGCATGTTGGTCAACTACAACTTTTGAACCTTCATTTTGAGGTGGCTTTGCTAGACAATCTTTATTCTGTTGTATCTCCCAATTTTCAGCCCTTCTAGGTAGGAAACTTTCTTTTATGTAGTTCTATGATAATTCTTCTCTGGAATTCCATAGGTCTTATCAAAATTGGATGTGCCAACTGGAATTTACGGTAACTTCCCCACAACTTGACGATGTTTTGTCTTTTTAGGAGATCTCACTTGTATAGCGTGCCCTACACAAAATAGTTCATATAAAATTATGAAACTCACACCAGAAATACTACAGACTATCCACGATCCAATGAAACCAGTCCCACTCAATTTGGATACTCTAGGAAGAAGTTATGATTGTTTTACCTGGAACACCTTCTTAAGACTAGTCAATAGGACTAATCATATACCTTATATTACACAGGGTGTATCTACAAATATAAGATGACCCAGAAGATGGAATTTTTACTACAAATACCTTACTAATTTATTTGAATAGCCTCCATAGTTCAGGTTCTTAAACGTTACAGAAAATGTTTTATAGTGAAAATTCCGCAATGACTCGGTTCAAGATGATTCCAGAACCCTATATTGTACAGGTTGTATATATGAAAGTATACGGCCTCATGAGCTGAATTTTGAGCCCAACGTACCTTGATCCATCTACTAAATATCCTCCAAGAAGTTTCTTCTGAAATTTTGTAGAAAGAAAGTTATAGCGAAAATTCCTAGGTGTCTCAGATGTAGCAGCGAAACACCAAGACCTTGAGCTCTTATACCATATGTTAAGAACCAAATATCAATATAGCATAGAAAAACCTCAGAAAAAGTACTCAACGCCTTGAAAAAGAGATCATTTCAAATAATAAGCCTCTTAGAGGGTGCAACCTCCATTTACCCCACTTAAATGTTCAGGTACAAGATGATTCAAAATGAAAATGTCTCCTTGGTATATATAGGAGACTAAGAGGTATAATAACAACGAATCTCCTAAAGACGACATAAATAAAATATCATTACTAATATAATATGCCTCAATTAAGGGGTAATGAGCCAATATTAGGGATTAACAATACTTGTCAGTTAAGATGTTATTTTTGTTGGCTATAAGCATAGGGTCATATTCCCGTCTATTTTTCTTTAGCCAAGCAGAATATGAAAATGCTTGAGTAAGATCATTTCATAACTTTTCCTCAACATTTATTTGGCGATCATACTAGGGATATATTTGACATATCTCTGGTTAATTTTTATACTCGATTTTCATCGATACATCTGTTTTTATGATATTGATTCTTTGAGGGTTTTATTTCTTAATAACTGTGTTTGTTGCAAGGCAACCCAATATTGAGCCCGGTCTTCAAGATCAGACCAGCATTGCTTTGAATATGTTTAATACCATTCTAGACACTGCCAATACCCATGTTGATCTTAACCATACTTGGGCAGCAATTGAACAAGATATTAGTGCCCAAGAACAATTGAAAGCTAGATGTAGACAACCTAGAAATCAAAAGTAACCTTCTTGTTTCTTCAGTTTTGGTCTTTCTTTCATGTCCTTAGACTCTCGTGCTTCTAGAAGAAGAAGAGGCTTGTCACCTGAAATCAATCCTATTATTGAAATAGGAGGAATGAACGTTGTGTTATTTTCCCAACAAATTGCTCTAAGGAGAAATTTGTTTGACTCATCCAGTCCGTCCTTCTTTCCCTCATCTATCATATACAAGATGGCATCTAGTGGTTGCTCTAGTGGCACTGGAAGTGTTGCATATTCTCAGTCTTCATCATCATTAATGTTTGGTAGCTTATATAGCCACCATATCCCTATCCAATCTACCACAAATCCCACCAAAGTCATTAAAAAGTATGGGATTTTTCCGTTCGAAGAAGACGCCACAACCACACTGTGGCATGTGTCCTCTCCTCTTAAACTAGCACCTGCTACTAGTCCACTTCCTAAATTTAAGGAGCATCTTCCTAGGTTTTTTGGAAATAGCATTGTCACTACAAACAAACACCTGGTGGCTTTTTCTAATTATTTTCATAACATAGGGGCCAATGACAATGATATTTGCATGCGCTTATTCGTAAGTTCCTTGGAAGGAAAGGCTGCAGCCGAGTTCTTTGACCTTCCTCCTAAGATTATGTCTACTTGGGAGGAGTTAATATACTGGTTCATATCCACTTACAGGCAATCTAAAATCCCAGCCGAGAAGTTAATGGAATACAATAACGTTACCTATAAGGATGGTGAGACCATCAAGTCCTTCAACTTGTGTTTCACCAAGTTATACAACCAAATCCCCGAACTCATCCGACCTCAGAACCAAGAAACTTTCATGCATTACTACAATGCATTACCTTCCCCCTACCATCATAGGCTTGAGGAAAAATCCATTGATAATATCGGTTCCCCTCTGCATGCTTGTTCAGAGTATGAAGAACATCTTGAAAGAACTGGTCTTCCCAAGGGAAAATCGATTAAACGGACAGACATGTCCACCCTTTTACAACTAGTACAAGACATCAACAATCGTATGATAGCATATGAATGAAAAGGAATTGTCTCCCCTATCATCCCTGGAGCTTCATCCTATCAACCCTTTAGAGCTTCATCCTCTTCTTGTCATGAGTTTCCTTGACACTTCCAACTCTCGATATCTGAAACTCTGAAATGGAGTCAGATCAACGGTCCACAATATTGATGATTCGATGGTCCGGATCTTTTCGTGATCTCGCATATCGAGAGTTTTTGCCGTGAATTTATTCCTTGACTCCTGGAGTTTAGCTTCTGATCTTGTCATGCGATCATCATTGCGTTGTTGGTCTTGCCACTTTCTCTTGTTCATCATCGTCGAGGTGAGCTTGCCATCAATGACAAACAAATACTGTGTCTTCTGTCTTCCCGTAATAAATATGCCAACAATCTACCCATTTGGCATTGATGGCAACCTTGAAGACGCTACTCATAGCATCCTTACCATTACACTTTCTCCCACTTTGAAATCAATGTCAAAGAAGTAACACGCTCCCCCTGAGTTGTTGTGGTACATACTCCCCCTGTCAACTATGAGCAACTTATAAATACAACAGATATTCAATAAGTACTCCCCCTGATCAGGTGAACAGATTAGATGAAAGAAGTTATAACCCTCAACTTTTAATGAAGATATCCAAAAGGAGTCGCTGCTAACAGATTAGTAAAGATATCAGCTATTTGTTCTGTGGAAGGAATATAATTCACTTGAACAATTCTATTTGTAACTTGTTCTCTGAGAAAATGGTATTTTATTGGTATGTGCTTAGATTTTGAATGAAGTACATGATTCATAGAGAGACTGATGGCACTGGTGTTATCACAGTGAAGTGGAATGGGATTAGTGTAAGTTACCTTCAAATATGCAAGAGTTTGTATCATCCATAAAATTTGTCTGCAGCACGTAGCAACAGCAATGTATTCTGCCTCTGTAGTTGATAATGAAATGGATCCTTGCTTTTTACTAAGCCATGCTACTAATGAGTCACCCAGGAAGAATGCTCCTCCACTGGTGTTTTTTCTCTCATCAACACAGTTTTCCCAATCGACATTTGAATAAGCAGTTAACTAAAAGATCTGATTTCTAGGATACCACAGACCGTAATTCATTGTGCCCTTCAAGTACTTGAATATCCTTGTTACCGCTACTAGATGACTTTGTTTAGGAGCAGACTGATAGTGACCTACCATTCCAATAGCTTGCATTATATCAGGACGAGAAGATGTGATGTACAGAAGACTATCTATCATTGATCAGTATGTCCTTTGATCAACATCGGGTGACATATCATCCTTACTGAGCTTGCAACCAACCACCATAGATGTAATAATAGGAGAGGAATCATCCATCTAAAATTTCTTCAACATCTCTTTCAAATATTTTTCTTAAGAGATAAATATTCCTACAGAACTCTGATTTACTTGTAAACTAAGAAAATGTGTCAACTCTCCTATCATGGACATCTCAAACTCTGTTTTCATAGAGTTACCAAACCACTAGACAGATGATTCATTAGTACAACCAAAAATAATATCATCTACATAAACCAAAACAACTAGTAAATTATCACCTTCAGACTTAATGTAGAGATTGTTGTCAACAGTAGCTTTATTGAACCCTTTGTCTTGTAAACATTTGTCCAGTCTATAATACCAAACTCGTGGTGCTTGTTTCAGTCCATATAAGACCTTCTTCAGCTTGCAAACATAATTAGGATTATCTCTCAATGATAATCCTTCAGGTTGCTCCATATATACTTCTTCCTCTAGATCTCCATTAAAAAAAGTTGACTTAACATCCATCTAATACACTTTAAAGTTCTTATGGCGTGAATATTCAAGGAACATTATGATGGCTTCCAATCTTGCCACTGGTGCAAAGGTTTCATCAAAGTCCTAACCTTCAACTTGTGCATACCCTTTACAGACCAATCTGGCTTTATTTCTAATAACTTGTCCGTTTTCATTCATTTTATTTTTGAACACCTACGTGGAACCTATTACATTCTCATCTTCGGGTCTAGTTACAAGCTCCCAAGTATTGTTCTTCTCAATATGATCAAGCTTTTCATTCATAGCTCTAATTCAATCATCATGCTGGTTGGCTTCATAAAAAAAAATTGATTCAGTCATAAATAAAAAAACAACATGAGATTGTTCTGAGTCTTTAATCAATTTCCTTCTTGTATGAACCCCTTTATTTATATCTCGAATTATCTTATTATCAGGATGATTCTTTCTAACAATTTTGAGAGGTGACTTTTCTTCTTTCTTTTGACTTGTGTCAGTCGAAGTATTTGTATCATCATCTGATTCAGATTCTTCTCTTTCTAATCCTTGGACCTGTTCATCTTCGTATTCAACTATATCTTATGTTCTTGGATCAACACCACTTACATTCCTGACTGAGATTTCTTCATCAACTTTAATGTCTATACAATCAACCAGTTTATGCAGTCTCTTATTGTAACATCCATATCCTTTATTGTTTGTAGCATAACCAAAGAAGATACCTTCATCATCCCTGTCATCATATTTGCCAATATTTTCATCATTGTTCTTGATATAACATTTACTCCCAAAGACTTAAAATGCTTGATTGAAGCAGGTCTTCCAAACCATAGTTCATAAAGAGTCATGTCACTGTGTGGCCTGAGATGAGCTTTGTTAAGGATATGAACAGTTGTATGAATTGCTTCCACCCAATATGTCTGAGGTATGTTCCTTTCATTCATCATTGATCTTGCCATTTCTTTTAATGGTCTATTCTGCCTCTCAACAACTCCATTTTTTTGTGGAGTCCTTGGAATTGTGTACTCTCTTTTGATCCCATGTTTATCACAAAACTCTCTGAAGTTCCATGAACTAAACTCTCCTCCTCTATCAAACCTTACTGCCTTTAATCTTTTTCTTGTTTGATTCTCAGTCAGAGCCTTAAACACTTTGATTTTTTCAAACGCTTCATATTTTTCCTTCAAAAAGGTAACCCATGTTAGTCTATAATAATCATCAATAATCAACATAAAATAATTTTATTTTCCTGTACCTTCTTTCCTTGATGGTCCACATAAATCCATATGTACTAACTGGAGAGGTTTTTCTATTCAAGGAAAGTTTTTCGATTTGAACTGAGTGCGAGTAAGTTTTCATATCTGGCAAAGTTTAAAAACAGAGTCGTATGGCTTTGATATCTTCAGAAGATCTTTTACTGCCCCATTGTTTCTGAGCTTAATTCTATGATCAAAATTTAGGTGTCCAAATCTCCTATGCCACAGCCAACTTTCATCATATTTTCTTAAGTGGCATTCTTATTTTTCTTCTTTTAACACATAGACATTGTTTTATGTTCTTATGTTCTTATCCCTTTTGCAACCAGTTGTCTTGAACTCAAAGACTTTATTTTACAGTTTTTAGAAGTAAAAACAACTTCACATCCTTTGTCACAAACTCGACTGACACTTTGTAGATTATGTTTCAGACAAACTACAAACAACACATCTTGCGATTTTCATTTGCCATTACTCAAGCTTACCATTCCTTTACCTTTTATTTTTCCTCGTGCATTGTTTCCAAAAGTTATATTCCCTTATTTGTTTTAACTTAAAGTTAGAAACTTACTTTTGTCTCCAGTCATATGTTTGGAACATCCACTATTAATATACTAGGAATTATTTTGTTTTTGGCTGATAACACTAGTCTACACTTATCATCTACTTTCTTCTTCCAAACTTTGACATTTTCAGCAATGGGGATACAATCTGTCTTCTAATTCGTTAATCGAAAATTTTCATATTTATGTCCATAATTACGGCAGATGTAACATTCTAGTTCACTGAATAGAAGATCATAGCGATTGTTATGCTCATAACTATTGTTATGCTTAACCTGCGTCATTTTCCCAGCCATCGCATGATTTATAGTCTGAGGTTGTTTGTTGCTTGATTGTCTTTGATCCTTGTTGTGGAAGATGGTTGTTCGTTGAATATCTTGATTGTTCATATCTAAATATTAATCCTTCTGAAGCTTTAATACTTGACAGAGTTTGGTGATACAATGCCTTAAACTTCTCCATCTCTTTTCTGGTTCTTACTATCTCTTCTTCTAAGGCTTCACACCTTGCTTTCTTCTCTGATAATTGTTGTTTCAGTAGGTCCTCTATTTTATTTGTCTCTTTTACCCTTACCTTTAATAGGGAAAAGTCTTCATCAGGTGTTTTACCATTCATTTTAAAATGCATCAACAATTGTTTTTGTTTTCTCTTCTTACATCTGAGTCTGTCAATTTCTTCCAAAGCACTGATTAATTCACCTTCCATATATACCACAACTTCTTCATCATCCATTTCACCTCCTGTGTGCTCATCATCAAGATCTCCCATAGCCATAAGCATAAAATCATTCACTTTGTCTTCACATGATAAATCACTATCTATGTCTTATGAGGAATTGTCATTATTTGCACACAAACTTTTTTTTTTACTATATTTTTTGAATTTTACTTCTTTTCATCATCAAATTTCTGGTCATTTTTCTGATGGAGACACTTAGATGCAAAATGACATATCTTACCACAGTTAAAACATTTGAAGGGAAGCTTGCCTTTAATCACAGACTTGAATGAAACAAAATGCACGTTACAACTTTATCTTTTCTGTATGATGTTTTGATTCAAGTTATGTTTGTGTTGATTTGATAATAGATGGTGATTGCTTTAGTCGTCGTGATTTATTATCATTTGACATGATTCATTTTATATGTTTCCCATATCTTATGTTTCAAATACAATACATACACAGTGATCATCTATCCAATTTAAATTAGGAGATTCATCTCTAAATTTCTGTTGAATGTCTGCATGCAAGTTCTTATAGGAAGATTTATCTCGTCGTAATTACTTGTAAATCATTAGATCACTGTAACTGTGTCTCTTTTATGTTATGTTATCAAAACTCAATCTCCATCACATTGTTTCGCTTTTGTTCAGAACAACATTACGATCTGTTGCAGGTTTACTTCCCGGATAAGGCGGCTGGATATTCCCTGTTGAACAGACATTGAATGCGTTAATAGGTTAGTCTGTTATTTTATTTCGTTTGTTTGTTTATTTTATAAGTTATATATATATATGGTACAATTTCCATTACCTATAATTTTCAGTCCGATTAAGTAGTTTAATATTTTATTTCATGAATGTATTCATCCAAGAAAATAAACCAAAAAATTAAATAGTATTTTCACTTTTCTTTACTATTGTTGTTAAAGTAACTAATTTACATTTGATTTTTACGAGTTTAGATTAAAACTCATGTTTTGTACAGATTGTATATAAAGTTATTGAACATATTTCAATTAAATAAATTGTACATATATATATTTAAATGTACTTATAGATTTTAGTAATTGTTATTTATTCGGTTATTGTTTTTCCTTTAGTTATTTTTGGCTTTCTTTAGGACTTAGATCGGCCCGTGGAGATGCAAAACCCATCGGAGTGAATTAATCCAAATGGATTGGGTTAATTAGTCAACCCCTGACCGAATTCACTCCTAGAATTGATGAACGATCAATTTCGCCCATCAACAGAGGGGTGAATCAATTGTTATTGTGCTTAAACAATTTTAAGTCTATTAAACCATTCTTAATCTTTCTTCAAGTGATCATCAATATTATACAACATATGGACAACATAAATAATGAGCATCAGTTACACATAAGATATACACAGAGACAGATTTTCACGAGGAAACCCATAAAGGGATAAAACCTCTTCTTCTTCGAAATGATAGGCAGTCTTTTAAGTTTTGTACATCATCTATAATTGAGCACCAACTCAATGTGAGGCTACTACCTCTATTTTACAAGCTCCAACTTGTTTGAGAGCCCCAACTCTCTGGTTTCTCTAGCACCCACTAGAAGGAAGCACCAACTCCCTTAATGTTCCAGCACCAACTGCATGGAAGCACCAACTTCCAGTTACACAGGCTCCAACCTGTATAACAGAGAACATTTGTTCTCTCTTGCACCAACCTGCCACCCTGGTTTCTCTGGCTGCAACCAGATGGAAGCTACAACTCCATTTTTTCAAACACCCACTTAAACCTTTGAGGACAACAGTCCTCCCTAGCACCTCACAACTACCCTTATTATGAATAAATGATTGAAAAACAAACAATACAGAGTTTCAATTCTTACCCTTTATTTTCAGTTCTGCAATTCTTCTCTGATTCAAAAAACAGTGTTCTGCAATTCTACTCTGCTTCATGCTATTCTTCTATTCTGCTCTTGCTTTAGTCTATTCAACAACTGTTACTCATCTCTGAGTTTTATCTCAAGCTCTAAATCCTATAAATTTACTCTTCTTACAGTTCATCTCATTGTTTCGGTTCAAACATCCAACCATGCACAGTCACTTTGTGTTTCCTTTATCCACTCCTACCACTTCAGTTACCCCTCAAATCCCTAGAACAACAATGCTTCCGCAACTGAAACGCCAACCGTCCAAAAACCATGATTTGGTTCTTCTAACTGAATCATAACTGAACAATTAATCATGAAGATGAAATAGTAGCCCTTTGATCATATTCAAATTCACTTGCACCATTGGATTACAAGTACTGGGTCTCGCGCTTATTCCATATGTTCACTGGTTGTGACCACGAGCCTAATCAAAATGCCTTTCGCATTTCACATTTCGGCAATCCTATGGTGAAGATGTTAAGCCCTAATATTGGCTCATTACCCTTTAATTGCGGCATATTATATTAGTAATGTTATTTTAGTTATGTCGGACTTAGGCCATTAGTTGTAATTATACCTCCTAGTCTCCTATATATACCAAGGAGACATTTTCATTTTGAATCATCTTGTACTTGAACATTTAAGTGGCGTAAAAGGAGGTTTCCCCCTCGAAGAGGATTATTATCTGAAATTGTCTCTTTTTCAAGGCTTTGAGTACTTTTCCTGAGGTTTTTCTATGCTATATTGATGTTTGGTTCTCAACATATGGTATCAGAGCTCAAGGTCTTGGGGTTTCGCTGCTACATCCAAGACACCGTGGAATTTTTGCTATAACTTTTTTTCTACAAAGTTTCTGAAGAAACGGCTTGGATGATATTTAGTAGACGGATCAAGGTATGTTGGGTTAAAAATTAAGCTCTTTAGGCCTTGTACTTTTGGAGATACAACTGGTTCAAGATAGGGTTCTGGAATCATCCTGAAATGAGTCATTGTGGAATTTCCGCTATAAAAAATTTTCTGTAACATTTCAGACTGTGAACTCCGGAGGCCAGTTATAGAAATTAGTAAGGTATTTTTGGTCAAAATTTCAGCTTCTGGGTCATCTTAAAGTTGTAGGTACACCTTGTGTGAAATAGGGTATCTGACTAGTCCTATTGACTAGTCTCAAGAAGGTGTTCCAGGTAAAACAATCATAACTTCTTGCTGGAGTATCCAAATTGAGTGGGACTGGTTGCATTGGATTGTGGACAGTCTGTAGTATTTTGGGTACAAGTTTCAGAATTTTATATTAATTATTTTGTGCGGGGCATGCTATACAAGTGAGATCTTCTGGAAAGGCCAAAAATCGACAAGTTGTGAGGAAGTTACCGCAAATTCCACTTAGCACATCCAATTTTGATCAGACCTGTGGCATTGTAGAGAATGAATATCAAAGAACTACCTAAAATAAATTTTCATACCCAGAAAAGCCGAAACTTGGGAGATAGAAGAGAATAAATATTGTCTAGCAAAACCGCCTCAAAATCAAGATTCAAAAGTGATATTTGGCCAACATGCCACCAAAAAAGGGACCTTCTACACCAAATAAGCCTACAGAAAATCCTAATTGGACTCTTTATGAAGGTGAAGAAATGCGTAGGGACATAAATGAACTACAAAAGAAGATGGATTCAATGGAAGCTCCGTCAGATACTAAGATGGATTCAATGGAAGCTAAGTTGGATACTAAGACGGATTCAATGGAAGCTAAGTTGATGGATTCAATGGAAGCTAAGTTGAATACTAAGATGGATGGCTTAAAAGGGGAGATAATGGAAGTATTGAGAAATTTCATAACAGAGAAGACACCCAAAAGTGAAAATGCATCTCATGAAATTCATGATGAGGACACAAGGAAGGTGAATCAAGAATGGAGAAACTCCAACTTTGGTTTGAAGGCCAACCACATTCCTAAGATTGATATGAGGAAGTTTGATGGCAAGGACCCAATCACATGGATACATCAGATGGAGCAATTCTTTGATCTCCATAATGTGCCACATACACAAAACGTACGAATTGCTTCTTTATATTTAGAACCTAATCAATTTGTTTGGTATCGATGGCTTTGTTCTCGCAAATCAATCGTCACTTGGACAATTTTCACGGAAGAAATGATAGCACACTATGAGGATACAAGGATCAATACCTTCTTTAGCCAATTGATAAATCTCAAGCAAAAGGGTTCAGTTACCGAGCACATTGAGAACTTCCAAAGATTGAATATAAAGGTAACCGATATTC